>JAVALU010002274.1:0-147755 GCA_030770095.1 Gila robusta | reverse complement strand
GCCAATGACCTGATAGACAACTGTCTCTCTCACACACACAGTTAATTAATTATTCATAAATTGTTTGGATAGTGACAATATGAACAACAGAAGTGAGACTGTGTTGAATGCGGTGCTTATGGTGGAGGGAGTGTAATAAAGCAAACTTCAACAGAATAGTATAGGGTGGGAAAAGTTAAGAATTGTTTCTGGGGGGTTTTGTGCAGTGAATGTTACTAGTTTTATGCATTTTACCTTGAAACGTGAAATAATAGACATGAAATAGTATACAGTGTTGAAGATTTTATTATTTAGAAAATAAGTAATTTAGCTATATAATGGTACACAATTATTTCCTCTGTGTATGACTTTGGATTTCCTCTGTGTGTGTGTGACTTTTTGAAGCCTGTAAAAAGACCTTGAATGTTGATGCAGCAGAAAATTCTATTCTGAGAAGTCACATGGTACAAAACCTTTACCCAAAACTATCTATAGGGTGTGTTACCTTCTTTGGAAAAGATGTATGGTATATAAATCTGAACCAAGAAAAATCTGGAGCGACTTTCTGCAGGAGACGCTCAGCTTTGTTTGTTGGAAAATAAAGTCTACTATTTCTGGCATCAAAGATCTCTGAGAAGTGATTTCCCAAAAAGATTGGCACGACAACATTTGGCACCCCAGATGGGGCTCCGTTAAAGGCTGGTGACGAACCACTGCGGGCTTGCGGCTGGACGAGCGACACAAACGAAAAGTGGCCACAGGTAAGCAGTTTTTGCTTAAAGTTTGTGTGGTTCGCCCGGACATTTGCCCGTTACGGTGAGACACTTAAAAAAGCTTCTTCAAATTCAAAGAACTAAGAGTAAAATTTAAAAGGGGTCTTTGATTCCAGAAATAATTGCATGCATTGTTTTTGACAATATCAAGTAATGTGTAATAGGGCGGCGGAGCTCCAGTAGTGTTTGCCAGTATTTATATAGACCAATAAGGATTATGTGAATATTAGTGATGCTGATTTGGCGCTAAAGGTTTTATCGTACATACGTAAGGATTTGAGTTTAGGGTATCAGTGTTCTGTGTTTACTTGTCAAGAGGGCCTTGAAGGTGTCATGGTTCATGAATTCACTGACTCGTCCTTGCGCTGTGTTTGTGTGTGTCTGTATGTGTGTGGGCGGAGCCGCTGATCAGTTCCCCTGCTGTTGGGAAAGGACCGCTCCCTCTCCTGTAGTTGAAGCGTCGACCTCAACAACGAACGGTTTCTCTGGATCGGGATGAACCAGGAGGGGAGCGGTGGTAAAAGCTTTCTTGAGGGATTCGAAGGCTTGGGTGGCGGCAGGTGTCCAGGACAGAGACTTGGGCTTGTGTCGAAGGAGATGAGTAAGTGGACTGGCAATGGTACTGTAGTTCAGGATGAAGCAGCGGTAGAAACTGGAGAATCTGAGGAAACGGAGTTCCTTGATAGTTGTGGGTATGGGCCAGTTGCGGATAGCCTCCACCTTCCCCTCGTCCATCCGAATGCCACTGCTATCGATGTGATAGCCAAGGAACTGCACTGCAGGTTGGTGGAAAGAGCACTTTTCTGCTTTCAGGAACAACTGGAAATCCCTCAGGGGTTTTAGGACCTCTGCAACGTGGTGGCGATGTTTGGCCATACTCCAGGAGTAAATCAGGATATCATCTATATAGACCAAAACAAACTTGTGGAGAAACTCCCGGAGCACCTCATGTATGAAATCCTGGAATACGGAGTGGCATAACAAGGTTCTCGTAGTGCCCAGTAGGGGTCACGAAGGCCGTCTTCCACTTGTCCCCCTCACGTATCCGGATGAGGTTGTAGGAGCTGCGGAGGTCCAACTTGGAGAAAACATTGGCACCTCGGAGATGTTCCAGAGCAGCGGGGACGAGAGGAAGGGGGTAGCGAAACTTGACAGTGATACGGTTGAGTGCGCGGTAGTCTATACAGGGCCTCAAGCCTCCGTCCTTCTTGGCCACAAAAAAGAAGCTGGACGCAGCAGGGGAAGTAGATGGACGGATGTAACCTTGATCCAGAGCCTCCTTGATGTATTCCACCATGGCCTTCTCCTCCGGGAGTGACAGGGGATAAATTCCATCGAACGTTTCTCCACTGGACTTTCTATGAAAGTAGAGCAAAGGGGTAGCTCTCTGGCCCGAGAGGTAGCCGGTGTTGGAAGTGCAGGGAAACAGTTTGGAATGCAGCAGTCTCCCCATTTCAGTATCTCGCCAGTCCTCCAGGAGATGATGGGATTGTGCTGCTCCAACCATGGGCGCCCAAGAATCACATCAGCGGTGGATTCCTCCAGAACCAGCAAATGTTGTTGTTCTACGTGTAGGGCTCCTATTTGAAGCTGTATGGGACCTGCACAGAGACGTACCTGTTTCCGGCTGAGGGGTCTGCCAGTTATCGAGTGAATTTGGTTGATGGACGGTGTGGCGGAAGACTTGAGCTTGAGCTGACGGCAGAGGGCGCCAGAGATGAAGTTGCCTGCTGATCCTGAGTCGAGTAGGGCGATGACTGGAATAGTAACATCGGCAGCAGTTAAATTCATAATAGTAGAGAGAGGCTTAAAATTATCAAACGTGGGAAGTATAGCACTCACCAGGGGACGAGGAGGACGAATGGGACATTTAGAGATGAAGTGCTCAGAGGAACCACAATATAAACACAACCTCTGGGTCATCCGTCTATTCCGTTCAGCGCGAGTCAACCGTGCGCCATCTATCTGCATGGGTTCGTAGGTAGGTTCTGTAGGGCTGATGGACTCAAGTCGACAGAGAGGTGGAAGAGTAAGCAGCTGGCCCTGGTGTTCCTCAAGACATGCCTGCATACGAGTGGCGAAGCGGATGGAGAGTTGTATGAAGCGTTCTAGCCCAATAGAATCCTCGTAGGCTGCGAGATGCAATCGCACGCGAGGGTTCAGACCCTGACGATACGTAGTGAGCAATGCTTGTTCATTCCATCCTCTAGCGGCCGTCAGTGTACGGAATTGTAGGGCATACTCACTCACAGACCTGGAACCTTGTTTTAACTGGTAGAGTTGTTCTCCAATTGATGAATCCCAAGTGGGCTTACCGAAAACCTCCCTAAAGTGAAGGAAAAAACTGGAGAGGGATTGAACTAGGGAACTCTTCTGGGACCAGAGTGATTCGGCCCAGCGCAGTGCCTTGCCATTCAATTGAGAGATTACAAACGCAACTTTAGCAAGATCATTTGGATATAGATGTGGTTGCATTTCTAAGACCAGTGAACATTGAAGGATGAACCCATTGCAATCCTCCACCGCTCCAGAGAAGGGCGCTGGTCGGGCCATGGGGCTGACAAACACCGGAGGAGAAGCCGTGAAGACAGCTTTAGCGGAAGTGGACACTGAGGGCGGAGTTGGCGGCACGGAAGGAAGAGTTTGACGGACATCGTCCACGAGTTCCTGGAAGGGATCCGGGGTGCTCATGATGGTGTTCGTCGGTCCTCCTCTATTTGTTGCGGTCCGGTATTCTGTTACGAGACAGAAGGCACAGACACTAGGGTGCTGGTGATAGAGTGTTTATTGGAATGACTCGGTGAAAGTTCGGCAGTGCAGATGACAGTTAGTGGGTGAGCGGAGATCTGGATGGATAAACTTGGATGACACAGTTTGAATACTTGCAGGAGAGTAAGGAGAAAGCCACCCTGGAATCGCGGAGACTCAGGAGAACAACCGGATAATACTTCTAGTAGACAGGAAGAAGCTTTGGGAAGTCCAGGAGGTAAGCACAGCATAAAGCGTCTAGTTGCAATCGATACTGGACAAAGACTGAGAGTGAGTGAGTGACTTAAATGCTGGAGGTGATTGCAGTACTGATGAAGTGCAGGTGCGTGATGTGCAGGTGTGTAATCAGTACTCAGGAGAGGGAGTGTGTTGTGATTGTGAAAGGGTGGAGCCTGGCGTGGTTGTGACAAATGGTTTAAATGGTTGATATAAAAACATATAGATTGTTAGATGTACAGAAACAGAAATGTACATATAATGAATATGTAAGATAGTGCAAAAAGTTATTTTCTAGAGTTATTTTTTCTAATTGTCTAATGAGTTTATTGAATGACTTTTATGAGGTAATCTCATGAGGTAATTTAAAGGAAGTAATTTAGACATTTGCAACAGTTTATTTTTTTACACAAAGTTTGATTTTACGCTATTAATCTGTTTTGCAGTTCCTGCCTCTGTTGTTTTCGCTTGTAAATTGCTGTTCACAGGCTTGCCGTGCTTTTGGCCGCATTTGTGCGCAAAAACCGTGCCAAAAGTGTAAGCGCGGAGAAATGAAAGTCTGAAGAATACAGATCTTATTTATTTTGCGTTAGCATGAAGCTGCAGCTTCAAAATACATGAATTACACTTACGAATAACAGTTAAATGCTGCAAATATTTTTTTCTTACACTTGAGGGGCGATTTACACCTTTAAAAAAATCTTCTCTTGCGCATGCAAATTTATTTTACGCTTGCAATCTTATGTACACTTTCACAAATCTTACCCTGCGCATGCGATTCTTTGTCATCATTTTACCTTCATACAGGAACCTGTTAGCAATATCATACCAGTCAATAAATATGCTTAAAAAAAAGAATAATGCACTCAATCTTGTCCTCAAATTCCTCCCATCCTGCTACTTTTAGTTCTTCTGTTGCACACCCGATTTAATAACAATACAAAAGCGAAATGCAGAAAGAAATTCACTTGCCTCTGAGCAAGCGCTAGTGTACATGCAGCAGACTCCTGGTACTCAATGTTAAAAAATATAGTAGCTTGCAAAGAGCACTGCAAAGGCGAGTATAAAATTGTCACTGTTGTAGAACATTTCCCTCGATGGACAGCATCCACCTTTATGCTGTCATGATTGAATGTCCTAAAAATGAAAGAACACAATGTTAATTACCTACAATGTTTTATTCTGAAAACAACCTTATGTCAATAAACTCCATGAATAACTTCACTCCATTCTTAATGGTACAATTTACATATTACTGTTTGTACATATTAATCAAGTATATGTATGTGCAGTGAATAAAAATACTTACAGTATGTTGATACAGCTGTGTGTGTGTGTGAGTGTGTGTGTGTGTGTGTGTGTGTGTGTGTATGTGCAAGTGCAAGTGATTGTAGCTGTACAAACGTCTGTGTATGTAGAGTATATGTGTATGTTTGAGAGTGTATGATTATGTTCGTGTGTCTGTGAATGTGTGAGTGAGTGGGTGTATGATCGAGAATATCAGTGTGTGTATATATATATATATATATATATATGTGTGTGTGTGTGTGTGTGTGTGTGTGTGAGTGCCTGTGAAAGTGTGAATGAGTATGTGTGTGTGAGTGTGTTTGTACAGTATGTGTGTGTGAGTGTCTGAGTTTGTGTAAGTGAGTGTAGAAAGTGTGCGAGTATGTATGCGAGTGTGTGCCTGTGTGTATGAGTGTGAATATTAATATGTATGGGTATGTGTGAGAGAGTGTGTGTGTCAACATAAATAATAAATTGAAGGGAAAAACCACATACTTACCAAGCATAATAAGCCTGTGTGTGTCTGGTATCACCTGCTGTGCCTCAATGTCTGCCTGGGTTGCAGTGACCTAAACATTAAAACAACATGAAGCAAAGTACAGAATATGAAGAAACTACATAAAATATGAGTATAACGAGTATAACTTGTCAAATATTGTCAGTGTAATTTTTCTCTCTAAAAATACTTTTCCACTGCATATTTTTTAATTATTTAAATTTTGCATCTTAATAAAAATATCTAGAATATTGTTGTCACGGATGGAACAGGAGTCAGACTGGTGGTAAGTGAATATAGTTTATTTACAGGTTTTGCAGAAGCAGACGGAGATATGGTGAGTACGCAAACAGATGATAGTCAGATGGTAACTTAGCTGATGGATAATAAGAGTCTCTGTTACAGATGCAGTATGGAGGTCACATGGACGGAGGTAGACGGAAGGCTGAAGACTGAGGAAGATATCCGAAGGCAAGGGGTTGAAGAGAGTCCAATGGGAGATGGGTAAGTAGCGGGTAAGTAGCATGGGAGAGTCTGTGTGTCATGTAGCAACGAGACCAGACAATGAGTGTGTGAAGGGGAGCTGAATATAAAGGGAGGTGTAATGATGAGGTGCAGGTAATGGTGATCAGTACTCTGGTGGTAATGAACGAGTGGGAGGAGTGAGTGAATGAGTGGGAGGAGTGGATGAAGCTGGTGGAATCCTGACAATTGTCATTGCACAAAAGTACAAACTTTTTCATGGCACTATAGAAAAAATAAACAATAGATGTGTTTGAGATAGAGCAATACTTGCATCTGCCAGTATGAACAGGGACTCCATCGCCAAGAAGGAACTCCCTTCAGGGACTCCCTGAAGAAGGCCATCAAGAGCAGGACAACTGAAGTCGCCATCAAGTCTTGATCTTGTAGTGTCCTTGAGTCATTCTCCATCTCAGTTAGCAGAGACTGAATCTCCCCTCCCCACTTCAACTTCTGATGCTGGAAGTAGTTGATGATTCGCCTGCTTTTATTCTGTATTGCCACTGTCAATCTTGAGAGAATGTCAATCCCAGTCAGCTTTTCAAAGTGACAAAGGAGCCATCTGTTCTGGAAAAGAAAGAGACACTCTTGCATAACATCGCTGAGCCTGGGAGGAGGACTGGAGTTGATGAATTGGCGCTGCTGTAGGTATGTTATGTGTATGAGGTCATCACCCTTCATGCTCTCTGCCCCTCTGGGTCCTTCCTTTCTGTACAGCTTTACCAACATCTGCCTCTTGACCTCAAGAGAATCTAGTGTCTCTCCCTCAGGCAAGTTATGAGGTTGCCAATTGATGCAACCATAACTGTCTACTTGATTGCGGGTATTTTTGGGCTGGGAGGTATCACCATCATTCTCGTTTGTCCTCTTCAGTCTTCTAATTCTAGAGAGCGTATTGCCCCTGTTGACATGTTCCACTCTCGTTTTGATCTGATTCAGGATGGAAGTGTAACCACAACCTAAGGGCTCTCCCTCATCTGTTACATCACCAAGAGTTTTAGGATATTGAGCAACAATATTCTTGGCAATCTGAGAACATTCGGCTCTAGTAGGATTTTGGCAGTGTATCCGGATTGCGTCCACAATAACTCTGATCATCTGTAACCTGTTGGAGTGGGCTGCCCTTTTCTCCGTAGAAATGGCCTGTTGGAGAGTTGGAGCCATCTTCTCCCAAGGCACGTGGAAAGTGGTGATCCAGTTAGGTGGACACTGGGGAGGGTTTGGCACAAGGAAAATAGTGGAGGGTGGAGATGGTGATTGCAATGGAGAAAGAATAATTTACTGTGGCTCCAGGGCAGACTCTTGAGAGAAGGAAAAAAAAGAAAGAAATTAAAATGAAGTCAATACATTAATACATTTTGTGCAGCTGCAACACCCTGATCCATGTCTTTAAAATGTGCACTGTAATTGTACCCAATAAATCATCTCCCTATTAGTATCATTTGTATAATCATCACAGTAAATACTATAGGCAGGGTGATTTAACCATTATGTTAAAGGGCAGAATTTAATAATATGTTAACAAGCTTAATCTACCCAATACATTCACATATACCTCTGACAATTTCTTTGGCTGTTGAGAAATGTAACAAACATACTGTCATCAGTGTGAACACACTGGTAGATCAGAATATGCCTTTCAGCCATCTCATAATGATATCATTACTATTATTGTACAGGAATCATCATAATTCAACATCACACCTTAAGTAATCTGTAATCTGTTGTTAATCTAACTACTTACATCCAACTAACAGTGATTATAACTAAGCTGATCTTGTGGTGAATACATAACAAAATACATAGAAGCTAATTTTGTTATGTAATTTCTGTTATATTTAACTACAAAACTGAAATTGAACAAACCTCTCCTCTGAAAACCATCTATGAGTTTGCGACACTGTAGGGGTGTCAATATGTCATTTATGTCATCTTCCTTCACATAAATCAGATCTGAAACTTCTTCTACTCCAACAACCAAAAGCAGTCACTCAACTAATGATTTCATGCGATCCTCATCCAGGTTTGGTAGTGCTGCTGTGATAGTGTCCACAATTGTTTCAGGCATTTTGTTTCAGGCATCAACACCTGCAAAATTAAACACAGATAGCGTGATGAAGGGCAACCACTGAAACATCACTCAAGTCATAAATTGGTAGTGGGTAGTAGTCAACTAGACTGTCTATGTCCACACAGATGTAGTCCCCCTGTAGAGTCAGGTAATGAACCCCAACATCAACCAGTAAAACAGACTGGTGCTTCTCCACAATGAGGTGAATTCTGCTTTGATCAAGTAAAATTAATGCAATTTTCCCAAACACTATTCCACTGTCACCATCTGCCACTGCCACAACTAGACCCTTACAATATTTGGTATTCTTGTGCACTACAGCAGACAACTCTGTAGTGTTTGTCCTGCTGACCGCCAATGTCCTACTGACCGCCTGCTGAATCCCATGACTGTAGAGCCTCTCTTCAAATTTGCTTGCCTGTCCGACAACTTGAATATTTGGAAAAAACAGCTTCCCTGTGCTTAAGTATGCCTGCAGTAATTGGTGCCTTTCTGCTAGTGAGCTGCACAAATTTTTGAAGTTGTGCAGTCTCCTTGCACACTGTTTAAAATAGCAATGCTTGCTTTCAAAACGTAGTGTCCAGAGTCGAATCAGAGGGCCAAACTGTAGAATGAGGTCTGGATAGTGCATTAAGTAGTGATGTTTGGCTTTTAGTGGACAGTCAGGGAACATGGCACTTCTGGAGTGTATATATTCTTCAATGATAATCTTTAAGTACGCAATCTGGTCATGGCTGATTTTTGGTGCACAGATCAGCTCAACTATTTCCCTCAGTTTTAAGCACAGTTGCCAAACTTGGTTGTCAACTGGATTCTTAATACGATCCCCAATGTAAAGAGGAAGCAATCATAAAAAGCACCAGTTCTGCGCTGCGTGACCCCCAAGGTTCTCCCTATCTTTCTTAACTTCGCAAGGCCTGTTGTTCCGATCACTCCCTGAATATGTGAACCGTGACATGCACCTGATTAACTGGACGTATGTAAAGTGTTTCTCAACATTTACTAGATGACTAATGTACAGTGTCATGTCATAAGAGACTACCCCTTCAAACAGGTCATGGCCCAAACAGGGTGGGAGACCTGGACTGCACACATGAAAGTGTTTCAGGTTGTTGAAAACAGAATCAAATTTGATTCCGTTGACCATAGCTTGGCCACCACTGAGCTGCTCAACACTCTCTCTGTAATTTTCAATTGTCCTTTTGGGGCCAACTTTTACAGGTTGTTTCTGAAATGTGGCTCTGTCTATCAAGCAGTAACGACAAAAGTAATTGCTTTTTAGCTTGCATTTTAAGATAAAAGAGAGCTAAGTTGTTCACAAAGACATTGGTCAGGCACAGCATCCTGCTCTGCATCTTGCACACTAAGCACAGCTTGAGGGAACATTTCATCCGGCAATGTGGACTGCTGATTTTGCTGGCTGTCAGGTGCAGTATGACTACTAGTTTCTTGGTATGAAAATTTATGGGTTCTACTCAAGTGAGAGGAAAAGGTTGACCTAACCCGAAAATATTTGGTACAACCTGTAAATGGACAGGCCACCCTTTTACCATTTCTTATATGACATTTTAAGTGTGCACACAGACTTGAAAAAACAGTGCTCTGGAATTTGCAATCCTCAATCTGGCATGTCAATATAACATTCTGGGGTTGAAATCTGCTTTTAGTCGGCACCGGTCTTGCCTTGCCATGGTGTCGATACATATGTGACTTAAAAGTTTGAAAATTCTTAAAAGTGCAAGGGCATTCAGGTACACCACATGCAAAGAGGTACTTAGCCACATTTCTGTGAACTTTGGCATGTATGGTAAATGCATTTAAGAGAGAGGTTGAGAAACTGCATGACTTGCAGCTGTAGCTAGACATACTTCAAAACTTGGCGGGGATTTTGGGGTGGTACTGGAACCAGGCGAAAATTGGACCGATGACCAAAATTGAAAAAGACATGACACACAAAAACACATATGACAAAACCTGTTAGCCACAGCACCAAAGATGAGCAGACAGACAGTGGAAGAGAGAAAATTATGTAGAAATAACAAAAACTAAAAATTAATCTTTAGGTTTTAAAACTTTAAGTTTAAAACATTGTATTAACATGGCTAATACTTACATAAAACTCCTTCCCAGGCTGCAAATAAAACTGTAGAGCTGTAAGAAATCAAAAATATTATTCAGTTAACTGTTATGTGTTGCTTGTTGAGGACATATATGTCATAAATCTGCTTACAATACATCTAAGTTAGGTTAATGAAAAATAAGCTTCACTTGACCTCTCTAAATATTCTAACTTGCTTTTTTGGCATGCATTTTACTTGTCTTTGTTGCCTAAAAGATCATTAACTCTGATACATTTTTTCAACAATTTACACTTTTATTCATATTTTTAATTATTATAATAATCATTATAACTGGGTCTCCCGCCTAAATAGAAATGAAGTAAAAGGCTAAACTGGTAACGTTACCAATGGCCAATCTCTCTAATGTTAAGCCCAAATCACCCATTTTGCGTTGCAAAGGAAAGTGCAGTATTTTTAAGCCTTATTTTCACACGTTTTTGTGTCTAAACGACTTATTCAATTTGGTCCAGTATTGATCATAAAAGTTCGTAAAATCATCAAGTTCGTCATCCGGGAAACGGACTACAAATATAGCAGTTTGAGCAAAATGTATGTAACGTTATGTCTATTATAAGTGCTTGTTTTTACCACTGACAGGCTCAGGTGTTCCCTACAGAGATAGGCCTAACGTAACAGTTAGACATTTTGTTATTATAAGATCCTTTAAACCTAACATGTCAAATGCATTAATTTTATCTCGCAGACCATCGTAAAACACATTTAATTAAAACTCAACAGAAACAAAATAAAACTCACAAAAGACCACCTCGATTTGTCTTTCCACCGTTCCAACAATCACCAAGTCTGTTTTAGTCGAAATAAACCGTAAGGTAATGTTAATTCACGGAGTTAGATTTGAAAATGTCAGGACAAGCAGCGGGGTGAAAGAGCAGATCTAACGTTAACTAACTTAACGGTGTTTTTGCAGTCCAGTTTATTAGCAACACCGTGCACGAGCGTGAGTCCAGTCAATCCCCGCAATATCCGTCTTTGATCTTGCAGGTGTCTGATCCACTACGAGAAGAGAGAACTGTCCGTCTTGCCTGCACTTTTCTCACTCCTCCTCTCACTGCAGCCGCCTAGTCTCGCCTACTTTTCAGGTGAGGCAAGGCGCATCTCAAACAAGCCTATACATGACAAGCCATGTGCTCACACCAAATGTGACAAACACAAGCACATGGCCAGTAAAACAATCACAAGCCATGTGCTCACACAAACAATCACAAGCCATGTGCTCACACAGAATGAGACATGAACATGCAGCCAATGAGAACACTCATAAGCCACAAGTTTACACAAAACATGACAACACGAAAACACACAGCTGGTGAAAACACAAGCTGTGTGCTACACAGCACATGACAAAACATGACATGAAAGACAAAACAGGCCGATGAAAACATGAACCGCGTGCTACACAGAACACAACAACAGATGCAGACAGGAGTGCGTATGGTCCGAGCGAACTCGAAACCGCACGCGCACAAGACAAGACAGAGTGCACGAGAAAGAGCAAAAGCTCATCCTGTACAGTCACAACAGGACAAACACGCGGAGCATGAATGCCCGAATCCTGACACAGAACTGAAACCAAACTAGATAGATGTGCCGGGATCCAAACACCACGCCCTGCACATGTAACAAGGCATACAGACAAGAGAGCACTCGGCTCGAGGACCACGCGCCCACACAAAGACATGACAAAACAGAAGTGTCAGAGCTCTGTCACAGAACCAAGAAATACACTAGACAGAAGTGACAGAACCCTGACACTTTTTCCTATGTAAAGTCCATCCAGTGGTTTCCATTTTTAGTGTTAACCCCCCACCCCACAAACACACAATTCCCTTTAAAAGGACCTTAAGTTATCATGGTTCATTAAAAAATTATCTGTATCTTGTATATATCCTATCCATATGCTTCCGCACCCTTCGCTTGCCTGGTTACTACAATAGTGTCACGGAACGGGTAGGGCAAAAAGGTGTGAGGACTCAAATGCAGGAGAAATGATTTATTACAAAAACAAACAAACACAAAGCAAAAACCCACGAGGGGGAAAAACACAATGAATAAAAATTAAACAGCAACTGAACCTTAACATGAAGCGGGGAATCACAGGGAACGGGAGACATTAGACAACGATCCGACAAAGACTGCAAACAAGAGGAGACTTAAGAAGGGAACAAATCAAGAGGGGACAGGTGGAAGAACTCAAACAATAATCAGGTAACGAGGGGGAGGGATCAGACAACGACAAGAGCACATGGCCCAAAATAACAAAACACCCATGTGCAACACAAGACAGGCATGTGACATTACCCCCTCCCTACGGAGCGGCTACCAGACGCTCCACAAGACCAGGGCGGGACAGGACGAAGCAGACAGTCCATCGGGCGGCCAGGACGAAGCAGACAGTCCATCGGGCGGCCAGGGCGAAGCAGACAGTCCATCGGGCGGCCAGGGCGAAGCAGACGACCCATCGGGCGGCCAGGGCGAAGCAGACGACCCATCGGGCGGCCAGGGCGAAGCAGACGACCCATCGGGCGGCCAGGGCGGTGAAGACCCCTCGGGCGGCCAGGGCGGTGAAGACCCCTCGGGCGGCCAGGGCGGTGAAGACCCCTCGGGCGGCCAGGGCGGTGACCCCGGCTCAGGAACAGCAGACCCCGGCTCAGGAACAGCAGACCCCGGCTCAGGAACAGCAGACCCCGGCTCAGGAACAGCAGACACCGGCTCAGGAACAGCAGACACCGGCTCAGGAACAGCAGACACCGGCTCAGGAACAGCAGACACCGGCTCAGGAACAGCAGACACCGGCTCAGGAACAGCAGACACCGGCTCAGGTACAGCAGACACCGGCTCAGGTACAGCAGACACCGGCTCAGGAACAGACACAAGAACTGTAACAGTCACAAAAACAAACACAAACACAGAAACAAACACTGGCTCTGGCGCTGGAACAGGCGCTGGCTCTGGAACAGACATTGTCTCCAGCTCTGGAACAGGCCTTGGCTCTGCCTCCGGCTCTGGAACAGGCACTGGCTCTGCCTCCGGCTCAGGAGCAGCAGACACTGGCCCCGGCTCTGGAACAGCAGACACTGGCTCTGCCTCCGGCTCTGGAATGGGCACTGGTTCTGCCTCCGGCTCTGGAAAAGGCATTGGCTCTGCCTCCGGCTCTGGAACAGGCACTGGCTCTGCCTCCGGCTCTGGAACGGCAGACACTGGCTCCGGCTCTGGAACAGGAGACACTAGCCCCGGCTCTGGAACAGCAGACACGGGCATGTCCAGGATCCGAGCCAGACGCTCCAGATAGTCCGTAAGTGCCTTGGCGGCCACACAAATGGGCATTTCTGGATCTGTCTCAGACTGGGCAGACTGGACGTACTCAGTCTCTGACTGGGCAGACTGGACGTCCTCAGTCTCTGACTGGGCAGACTGGACGTCCTCAGTCTCTGACTGGGCAGACGTGACGTGAACAGTCTCTCGCTGGGCAGACGTGACGTGAACAGTCTCTCGCTGGGCAGACGTGACGTGAACAGTCTCTCGCTGGGCAGACGTGACGTGAACAGTCTCTCGCTGGGCAGACGTGACTTGAACAGTCTCTCGCTGGGCAGACGTGACTTGAACAGTCTCTCGCTGGGCAGACGTGACGTGAACAGTCTCTCGCTGGGCAGACGTGACGTGAACAGTCTCTCGCTGGGCAGACGGAACGTGAACAGTCTCTCGCTGGGCAGACGTGACGTGAACAGTCTCTCGCTGGCATGTTGAGGGTTCTGTTGGGTCCACAGCAGCACTAAGTCCAGCCGGGTCATCAGGACTCAAAGGGCAGTCACTCTCAGGGACATGGACACCACAGTTGGGATCACAGGGTATAAGACCATATGACTTTCCCAGTCAATCAAAAGGATGTGCAAATCCTGTAAGATAAGTCATTATTTCTCCTGCCACAAATGCATGGTGTTTTGAGTATAATTCACAAATATTTACCTCATTGTACTCTTCGGAGTTGTGCTGTAGACCCATGTGCCACAGTTGATTTGGGAGGTAGATTCCTCTCAGTTGAAAGGGGGTGATTGTCCCAACCATCTCTGAATACATCAAGCTGGGCTTGCAGGCGGAGAATAAAAACATAATTGCAGCAGAAGAGATGAACACTACTGGACAGGTCAAGGAGACCATCCCCCTCCAGCTGGTGCAGAACACTGTAGAAGCGGCATGTGACTGCTGTGAACACATCTCGCCAGAGACGTTCAATTCTGTTAAAAGCACAAATTTATTTCAGCATTTAGAATATTCCTGTCCAGAAACAAGTTACTCCAACTGAATAATAACTAGCGTGTCAATAAAAGAGGAGCACCTGAGGAGATTATCGCACGTATCCAGTCCGAGGAGTGAAATGGCGAGCAAGCGAGTACACGGGAGGACACTGGCTCCACTTGGAGATTGTAGAATCTGGCGAATGTGTTTGGTGTCGCCCAGCCTGCAGCTCTGCAGATGTCTGTTAGTGAGGCGCCATGCGCTAGAGCCCAAGAGAAAGCCACACTCCGGGTGGAGTGGGCCTTCACACCAAGGGGGCACGGTCGTCCTTGCTGCTGGTATGCCAAAGCAATGGCGTCCACTATCCAGTGAGACAACCTTTGCTTGGAGAGAGCCTCTCCCTTCAGCTTCCCACCATAACAGACAAAGAGATGGTCTGAGGTCCTGAAATACTGCGTTCTGTCTACGTAAGCAAGGAGGGCGCGTACTGGACAGAGCAGTGCCAAGGCTGGGTCTGCCTCCTCCAGGGGCAGTGCTTGCAGGTTCACCACCTGATCTCAAAAGGGAGTGGTGGGAACCTTGGGTACGTATCCAGGCCGGGGTCTCAGGATCACGTGAGAAAGCCGGCCCGAATTCTAGGCACGCTTCGTCAACGGAAAATGCCTGCAGGTCCTCTACCCTCTTGATGGAGACCAATGCAATCAGGAGCGCTGTCTTTCATTGACAGGAACTTAAGTACCTTAAGTAAGAGGGTACGAGAGGAGAGCGAGGAGGATTTAGTCTCCTTGCTCCTCTCAGGAACCTGATGACCAGGTCATGCTTCTCCACAGACATACCTTCAACTGCGTCGACATGTGCGGCAATGGCGGCAACATACACTTTGAGGGTGGAGGGAGACAGCCTTCGCTCCAACCCATCTTGCAGGAAGGAAAGCACGACACTGATCGGGCATATTCTGGGGTCTTCTCGGTGAGAAGAGCACCAGGTGATGAAGAGGTTCCACTTCAACGCATAGGCATGTCTCGTGGACAATGCTCTAGCGGAAGTGATGGTAGCCACCACCAGAGGTGGTAGGGTACTCAAACCTACCTTGTTCCGTCCAGGAGCCATACGTGTAATTTCCATAGATCGAGCCAGAGGGTGCCCCGTCTCTGAGAAAGGAGGTCCTTCCTCAGAGGAATTGGCCAGGGAGGGGCTGTCGCGAGGAGCACCAGTTCGGAGAACCAAGTCTGGGTGGGCCAATGAGGCGCAACCAGAAGGACCTGCTCCTCGTCCTCCCTGATCTTGCACAGGGTCTGTGCAAGAAGGCTCACTGGGGGAAACGCATATTTGCGGAGGCCCTGCGGCCAGCTGTGATCCAATGCATCCGTGCCGAGCGTGCCCTCGGTCAGGAAATAAAACAGGCTGCAATGGGAAGAGTCGTGGGAGGCAAACAGATCTACCTGTGCGTCGCCGAACTGTGTCCCAAATCAGCTGAACCGACTGGGGATGGAGTCTCCATTCCCCCGGAAGTGGCTGAAACCGTGAGAGCTCATCGGCTGCACGGTTCAGGGGCCTCATTTATAACTGTTGCGTACGCACAAAACAGGCCCTGAAAGAGGCATACGCCACTTCTGATGCATAAATTGTGATTTATAAAAACAAACTTGACGGGAAAATTTGCGCACCTGCACGCAAACTCTGACCCATGCGTATGAACGTTTTGGAGATGGAGCAGTTTGGCGACACCAATGGTGAGCTGGAGTTAAATGTCTTTTTGGTCACTTTTAGACAGAACATTTTAAGAAAATTTTACATGTACAGAAAGACAATATAATTTCACTCAGCAAGCCTATTACATGAATCCATTCTTAAATAGGCCGTTTAGTGAAACTGACACATATTTATCTAACGGCAGATGAAGGAAAACCGTAAATCTTCATTATGAGTCCTAATCATAAATAGGCTACAGTGCATGTTCACAATAACAGTTTAAATAAATAAAATAATGATTTAAACTATGTTTTACTTCTGATATAAACATTTAGATTAAATATGCCATTCTCATTAATGGAGTTAAAAACTTAAATCACAGGAAATCATTACTGAGAAGTTATCATTTTTTTTTAAAATTCAATAAATATAAATATTTGTAGTGGATGTGATGCTTTTGAACACTTTTCCTGTGGCATGTTGTGTTTTAATTTTTTAACTACAGAGAAAATTGCTTATGATAATAGCAGATTGTCTGAGAAAATATTTCCGTGCACATAATGCACAACAAGGTCTATCTGTTTCCATTAAAAATATAAATAAATTTAAAAATACTATTTGGCCAGTGGAAAAGATTGAGAAATGTATTTTACACTATTTGAGTTATTTATAAAAAAATAAGTCAAGGATAGGCTACTAAATGATTTCTATCAATGTAATGTGACGGCACGTATTTCATATTCCTAATGTCTTGTAACCATTAAACATGGTATCACGTGGATGAATAATCATATGCAAATGATAAGCAGATGAGGATATGCATAGTAAAACGAGGCGTTGTAAGCTCCATATATGGTTGTTTTGGGGAGGAGACGCATGTGCGCACAGTCTTCCGCTGACTGGGATTTATAAAGTGAATTCTGGGCAGGTTCTGCCGTACCTGTTAAGTAGATATCTAAACCTGTTATATATCAGATAAACACAGAAGGTTTGTTTGTGTGAACTGTTAAGTGGTATGTTATCTTATGTAATAGAATGTTCTATCATTCAAAGGAAGAAAAAGCCATTTGAATGAGCTACTAAAATGTTTTATGTTTTCAAAGGGGGCAGTGGACAAAGAAAGACCACTCCATTGCCCCAGGGAGCTGAAGGGTACATTGCAAAAGTTCTGAAATCCTCGTCAAACAATGGGAAAAATGTAATATACATTGTACCTCTTCAAGAAAAAATAGATACTACCCCACTGCCATATGATGCTGCAAAGTTTGAAAGAATGCCAAAAAAACACATGCATGACTTGTGGCAAATTGATCCCTCTGCCTCTGATCCAGTTCCACTCTTGTAAATTTGAGTTGTTTTATAAAAGATGGTGGTGCTTTTTTACCTTACCTTTACCTTTACTTTTAACTTTAACTTTTTCACTTTTCACCATCATATGGGAAATAATAAAAGCGTTAAAAAAATAAATCAACAATTCCTGAAAAATTTGGAAAATATTTTTAAAAAAAATTTGATTCTCTATAAACCTATTGTATGTGTTATCAAAAACAGTAGCCCAAACATTTAGTATAAATATAAATGCTAAATAAATAAACTGCCATAACTTCTAAACAAAAACATTACTGCATTACATTTAATACATTTATAGGCCTCCATGACTATTAATATAACAGCATTTTTAATATGAATATATACAGGCACATTTCTGCCAAAAAAAGTTTGATTTACTAGTTAATTCATAAGTTGTGGAGTGAAATGTCTTCTAACTGGTTTGTTCTTGGAACAATGTTTTGCCTGTTTTTTGCGTCAATATGTTTAGAATATAAGCGCTGTTTCATCTGGCTTTTAACTAGCTTAAATCACATAGTCATCTGTGGGTTTATAATAGAGATAGAGAATTATGAATTGAAATGCTTCTCAGTGGATCGCGCAGCTCTGTTTAATAATGTGTGATCGAGATCAGCCCGCAGCTGCTTTAGCCGCGATCGCTGTTGTTTGGGCCAAGATGATAATGCTCCGCGCTGCACAGATCAAACAAGTTTCGTTCCACTTTTTGAGTGAAAATTGCAGTATAGGTAAGCCATATAAAACTAACTTTCTGTCAGTGGCTACTAGGCCGACTCTTCTTCCTCAGTTGTTTTTTTTACACCTAGCATATAAGTGATCGTATTAGTGCCCCTGCTGTTGGCTGTTCATATTGCTTTATTAGACTTTTTTTTGTGCCGACAGCCCTCGGTTGGACGGCCGTTCTGGACTTTTCCCGAACGCACAGATTGTCAGTCCGTCCCTGCTTCCAAACAACTCTGGTGCGGTTCGAATGAAATATTCATCCCTCGTGCGATGGTGCTGCTCTTCTCTCTAGTAATATGGCACATAGTCTTAGAGCTCAAACATGACAATCTGGGGCTCAGGTCAGGAAGCAGACAGACTGGCTAAACCGACCTTCTGCTAGCTGTCTCACGTCACTGAGGTCAGATAAATTCCATCACATAGAGCCTCTTTCACCTAGATATCATCATATAGAGACTGTGTCTGTTCCCCGAATTAGGAAATACAAAAAACTTCCAAACCCATCTAAGGTTAAAAATGTAATTGATGTTCAACAAATAAAAAACATATATAATACAAATGAGCAAATGATAAAGCTCGGGTTGCTGAATATTCTATCCCTTTCTTCAAAAGTGCTCATAGTTAATGATATGATTACAGACCATAACCTAGATGTGCTGTGTATGACAGAAATTTGGGTAAAACCAGAAAATTACATTACTTTAAATGAGTGCACCCCCCCAAGATTACGGTTATAAATACGAGGCTCGTTTAAAAGGAAAAGGGGGAGGTGTTGCTGTAATTTATAGCAATTTCTTCAGTATTACTCAGAAGTCTAGTTTCAAATATAATTCTTTTGAAGTGATGGTGCTTTCTGTAACGTTATCTTGCGTAAGTGATAAATCCCGTTTAACATTTGTGCTGGCTACTGTATACAGGCCATCAAAGAATTTGCTGACTTTCTATCAGAGTTAGTACTGGCTGCAGATAAAGTCCTAATTGTTGGTGATTGTAATATACATGTAGATAATGAAAAAGACGCATTGGGATTAGCATTTACAGACATTCTTAACTCTATTGGAGTTAGACAACACGTGTCAGGACCTACTCATTGTCATAATCATACTCAAGATCTAATATTATCACATGGAATCAATGTTTATGCCGTTGAAATCCTGCAGCAGAGCGATGACATCTCAGATAATTATTTAATCTCATGTATACTCCATTTAGCCAAGGTTGCAAAGCTGACTCTGTTATAAATATGGTAGAACTATCACGTCTGCCACTATAGTTTGCTTTATTAATAATATTCCTGATCAGTTTCATCTCATCAGCATCCCAGATAGCTTAAAGAACTTGATGTTTCAACAGAAATGATTGACTCTCTCTTTTCCAGCACTTTAGACACGGTTGCTCCATTGCGCTTAAAGAAGATTAAAGGAAATAGTCCAACAGCACTTAGCACTTTGATTTAAACACTTTAAGACTTGTGTCTCATTTAAGACTTCAATGTAAACGCCCACTACTGTGATTGAGCAATATTGTTGCATTTTTGTCGGTTCCAATGGAAAAGGGTGGCCTTTTTTGATGTGAACTGATAAGGAATGTTTATATTCTTGAGAAATCGCACCTGGTTAACTGGAAAAAGGGTGTGAGACAACGGCTTCTCATTCCCAAGGTGTCATGTGTCCAAGACACGTTTTTACGGCGACACAAATAAAAAAGCACAAAAAGAGCTCTCTTCTGTCTGTGTCATCTGTAGGTCACGTGTCCACTGTAAAGTACGCACCCCTACACACAAGCACGGTTCCCACAGTCCTAAATTCTCCCCTAATTCACGCTGGAGATGCATTAAGTGTAGATCATGTGCACACTTCGAAGTGCTCACTCCTACATGCAAACACTGTTCACACAGTATCAAGTTTCCCTCCAGCTCATGCCGGGAGCATAATGAACGTAGTGCGCGTGCCCGCTATGACGCATGCACCCCTACACACACGAGCGGAGAGCGCATTGAATGTAGATCATGTGCCCACTATGAAGTACGCACTCCTACACACAAGCACTGTTCACACAGTATCAGGCTCTCCAGCGGAGAGTGTAATGAACGTAATGCGCATACCCACTACGAAGTGTGCACCCCTACACATAAACAAGACCACCGTAATATCAATTCTCCACCAAAATCGTGCGGGAGATGTAATAAATGTGAGCATTGTGCCAACCGTGAAGTTTGCACTCCCACATGCGAAAACTGTTCATTCAGTGATAAAGGGTGCGCCCGCTGTAATGTGCGCGCCCCCGAACATGAGCGACGCTCACATAGCGGCACAAGCATTAAACGGCTGGGCGGCCGGGTCCCTATTACACAGCGGTCCGTCCCCAGTTTTCATTCAACCCCTAGCTATGTGGGCCAAGGCCTGGCAGGCCATCCCCGGTATATCAGAATGGGTGATGAACATAATAAAACGAGGCTACTCGCTACAGTTTGCTCGCAGACCCCCGCGCTTTTCAGCCGTGGTCGAGACGACGGTAAGAAGGGGCGTGGCTCACGTTCTTCGCACCGAAGTTTCGAAACTGTTAGAGAAGTTAGCTGTGGAAACAGTCCCACTATCACAAAGCGAGTCGGGCTTTTACCGTCGTTACTTCCTCCTTCCAAAGAAGGATGGTGGTCTCAGACCCATCCTAGATTTCAGACACCTGAACAAAGCGCTTATGACGCGACCATTCAGAATGGTGACAACGAAACAAATCCTTGCGCAAATTCGCCCAGAGGATTGGTTTATTGGGGATTGGAAAGGATCTGATGGATGCTTATTTTCACATCCAGATAACGCCCCATCACAGACCATTTCTCAGATTCGCCTTCGAGGGGCAGGCTTACCAGTACACAGTACTACCGTTCGGCCTATCATTGGCACCTCGTACTTTTACGAAGTGCATGGACACAGCACTTACCCCCCTGAGACAGCGGGGAGTGCGAGTGTTGAATTACCTCGACGATTGGCTGATTATTGCTCAATCAGAGGAACAGTTGATAACTCACAGATCCTGGCTCCTCAGCCAGGATCTGTGAGTTTCCAAGAGCACACTGTTTCAACGTTTCCAAGAGCACACTGTCTCCCAGCCAGAGTATCTCTTTCCTGGATACAGTGATAGACTCTATACAAATGAAAGCGTGCCTCACATCAGAGCGCGCGCTCATTATACAGCGCCTAGTGGCATGTTTCAGAACAGGCGCGTGCGCGTCCCTCAAGAGATTTCAGAGGATGTTGGGTCTTATGGCCTCAGCATCATCAGTCTCCAGCTCGGACTACTGCACATACGTCCTCTCCAGCGCTGGCTAAAACCCCATGTACCAACTCACGCATGGCGATCTGGCCACTTACAAATCAGAGCGAACCATGGCTGTATCAGAGCCCTGGCTCCCTGGAAAGCAACCGACTGGTATCAGTCAGGAGTGAGTATGGGTGTGGTTACAAGGAGAAAGGTGATCTCAACAGATGCCTCCAATCTAGGTTGGGGGGCCCTTTACGAGGGCAGGCCCGTCTCTGGCCTATGGTCAAGCCTGGAGAGGCGTCTACATATAAACTGTCTAGAGATGAGAGCAGTCCCTCTATCGCTAAAAGCTTTTCTCCCATACTTAAAAGGCCACCACGTCCTGGTCCGGACAGACAACATGGCAGTGGTATCTTACATAAATCGCCAGGGCGGTCCCAGGTCAAACAACCTGCACACCATGGCCAAAAACCTCATCTTATGGGCTCAGCACAACCTGCGCTCCCTAAGGGCGGCGCATGTGCCAGGCATTCTGAACCAGGGTGCGGATATGTTATCCAGAGACAATGTCCCCCCGGGGGAATGGTCTCTTCACCCACAGACGGTTCATCTAATATGGAGCATCTTCGGAGAGGCAGAGGTCGACCTCTTCACCTCAGAAGACATCGCTCATTACCGAATATTTTTCTCAAAGAGCAGTGACGCGCTTGCCCACGATTGGCCGAGCCGCCCGCTGTATGCATTCCCTCCGGTCATGATGTTACCACAGGTCATTGAACGGATCAGGGAGAGCAAGTGTGCAGTGCTACTGATAGCACCTCTTTGGAAGACCCAATTATGGTTCTCCAAGCTGGCACAGCTACTGGAAACAGCACCATGGCCGGTTCCGCTGAGGAGAGACCTCCTCACGCAGGCAAACCGATTAATCTGCCATCCCCATCCCGACTTGTGGGCCCTTCATGTATGGCCCCTCAACGGGTACCCGGGTGTCTCCCGGAAAGTGTGGTGAAAACGATCACTGAGGCAAGAGCGCCGTCAACTAGACGCCTCTACGCTCAGAAATGGGTGGTATTTTCTGGCTGGTGCGCTGCATGGAGCCTAGACCCCTATTCATGCGAAGTATAGAGTATACTTGCCTTCTTACAAGAGCTTTTGGACGCGGGTCGTACCCCCTCCACACTCAAAGTGTATGTGGCGGCCATAACAGCTTCTCACGCTCGTGTCCGGCCAATCGCTAGGAAAAAACAACCTCGTTGTACGCTTCCTTAAAGGGGCGAGGAGGCTGAACCCTCCGCGACCTCCTTCTGTGCCTATCTGGGACCTCTCCATGGTCCTGGAAGCACTGAAAGGTGCCCCATTCGAGCCGCTACGGTCTGCGGACCTGAAGCATCTCGTTAAAGACCGCTCTCTTACTGGCGCTCACCTCAGTCAAGAGAGTGGGCGATGTAGCGTATCTGGACAGTCTCACATGACTTAACCATTCTGAGTCTCAGGAAAGCTTGTCAACTTGTTGCTTTGTTTGATAACTCACCAGCTTAAGCGCCAGAAAGTCTGGGGAAGATGGCCTTTTTGACACCTTTTATGGGCCCTCAGAGCATTACCAGAACATCCCACACATTCCCCCAGCCCTAGGTCCGAGCTTCAAAGAGATCTTAATCGGCTCTCCGAGGAGAGTGAGAGATCTCTTCACACAAACACACGGACCTTTTCGTTAACTTCCTTATATAAAGACATTATGTTAAGCATGTTTGCCTGCGGGCCCATATCATATTGGGGTCCCTATGATTTGATCGTAGTATTAAATGAACTATAAGTGCTTGTAATTATGCATTAAGATGTATCTCTGTATTTCTAAGCCCTTCTTGCGCAGTTCTTGATACCTTCAGAATCCTCTCGGTCTGACATTCTCAGTAGGAGAAATGACGAATTCTGACAACCCCTCATAACTTATGCAAATGAACCTTTTGACAAGACAAAGGAACCATTTTCCCACTCACAGAACTCCAAGTCGATTGGTCAGTTCACCCCTGAAGGTGGGAACTCGGACTCCCTTTAAAGTCATTGACCAGCGGTTTCACAACCCTCTTCAACTCTCTTCAAGCTTCTCCCCAGTTCGTCTTCGTCTTCTGTTTTCTTTTGTTTGTGTCTTTTGTTAAGTTTTTGTTTTGCCTTTTCGTATTCTCCTTTGTTCATTTCCACCGACGAGTGAAATGAACTTAGCCTGAATTATCTGGCAAACTTTACTTCCAATTGTGGCAAGCGGTACGTTTGATGGACAGTGAAAGAGCGTGAGAAAAACAGGGAGACAAAGCAAGAAGAGAGAGAGAGCAAAGGGAGGAAGAAAGTCGACTACGCCACCCTGGTCACTAAGCCAGGGAAGTATCCTAGTGAGGACACACAGGTTCGATGTTTCCCTTACACAGAGACTCTGAGACGTGGATATAACAAAGTACAAAAATATTCTTTATTGAACAGCAATAAAATGCTGGCTTGCCAGTCAGTTAGGCTCAATCATAACCACAACACACAATAAACAACTCACAGGACTCGTGATTACCAGAAGCAGGACGAGCTAGTGCCAGACGTCGCTAACATCAGCGATGGTAAAGGAGCACCCACACGTGCACGACACTTCACACACACTCACGTCAACCAAGATCAATCACTATGGGTTGCAGACCACACACTGTGTCTCATAAGGACCCGCCACCAAAATAGAGCAACTAGCCCTCCTGCTCCGGACTCACAGTGCCTGAAACACAAGAAATACAAATTACAAAAAAAAAAAAAACATAATTGTACCCACATGTGGGTAACCAATTTACAGGACACAATATACAAAAATACATAAAATAACATACATAACTAAAAGAAAAAAACACCCCGCAATCCACTCAAACCTGCACTCATCAGTTTCAGTGATTGTGAATAGATCACTACGGACCAACCGGACCAGGCTTCACAGGCCGGTTACCACTCACAATCCCCCTTTCCTTAGAACAAGCAGAGGATAACTTGCAGTAAACAAAAGAAAAAAAACATTCATAATACCAAAAAATACAAAGACAGCACCCAAAAAATAACAAAGAAATCAAAACACGCAAAACGCAGAAAAATAATAAATTAACAAGTCACAAAATAATAAAGCAACAAAGATACCCAAAAGGAAAAACACAAAAAAATACACAAACAACTGGGTTAACTACACACCCACGAACAAAGCAAAATAACTCAAACAAAAGCAAAAGAAAAATATCAACAATGCGGAAGCGTGCTCACACGTTAGCAACTGCACTGAAGCATGTTCATGGAAGAAGAAAACACTAAAACTAAAGTAGTAGGAACAAAACAGCAGCGATGAAAGTCCCAAGCCACGCAGCAGTCTTCACATGCCCTTATCTAGGCGGATTAATTCACCTGCAAAAGCCCGACTGTGAGCTAAAATATACGCTTAAAAAGATAGGCATCAATTCATCATCGTACAAATGATCACACATACCAAACATGCGGAGGTCGCGTCATTCGTCCAGCCACCAACAGCTGAACAAAGTTCACAAAGCAGAGCTGGAATACACAGATAAACCCCATCACTATACACTACTCAAAATAAATACGGCTACATGGGCCAGAAAGAGACCTACCAGGAAGCCAAGCAGCAATACACCAGCGATGCGTAGTGCAGGATATATAACTTGCATTGGTATCCGGCAAACGGCGCGTATTGCCAATGGTTGCGAAACCTCAGCACCACGTGTGCTTATCCATAAACAGCCCAGCACCTGACGAGGGTAACACGGTTAACCATTTAAAATCCGATATGCTCGAGCACAATCAACGGCCGCTACACTCACCTCCAGCCAGAGCACCAGACATAGACGGGAGAATAATGACGTGCTAAAGAGGCGGTCGCACATTAACGCCATGTCCGGTGGCAAAACCACCACCTTAATATACACCTGGGAATTAAATGCTGATTAACTTCACACATCCAGGGCGGAGTCAACACACGCAGAGAGGATGGCACGCAACAGCGGCACTTCACTACACAATGGACATTTAAACTTCCTGTAACGACACGCGCTCCAGAAGAGCCGAAAGATCGCTTCAAACTCAGGACCCAGCGAGGATCATCATACACACACACACGCATTCTTGCTAAGCACCAAAGATCCATGCAAGTATTATTTCTATTCAGATTTAGATGCGTTTAAGATTGTCTGCCCCTGCTTAAGGTGATTTGATTCTTTGCTGGCTCTCAAGGGTTAACTGTCCAGGTAATTTGCCATTCTGTGATCCTTCCGTGATCTCTCTCATTATCTCCTTCTTTCTATCACTCTCTCTCTGATTCTCATTCTCTTTCATTGTTTGTTATCTTATTTTGTTGTATATACATTTTATTCCATGTAATTTTAGTCACCGATATACGTAGTGTTTCCTTTATTAAATCCATGTATATTCATTTATTGACTCTGTCTCTTGCTCATATTACGAAGTCCCTTTAATGTTCGGTCAAAGCTACAGCTTTACAATTGTTGATACTTTAAATAGTATTTTCTTTTATAGAACGAGAAGGCTGTTTTTCATGGCCAGAGAAACAGTCTTTCTTGAAAGTCTATAAGAAGGATAACTCCTCTTGAGATTTGATAAAAGATCCTACGGTCAGTTTGCTGGACAAACAGATTATTCGATAACAAATTAATTCCATTAAGAGTTATCCTGAGAATCGATCTATTCTAGACAATTGATATATTAATATTTAATTATAATATTTGTGATTGATTATTGATTGCCTCCCTGTATGGATAATTTATTATAATCAGTTGTATTTAGTTGTCCATACAGATACGTTTGCAAAATATTCCCGTTAAGGGTAAATTATAATTTGTAGGCGATTCATGATCATATCCATGATCAGTTATTAAAATTATATTCCCTTTATTTGAGCCGAGAATCGCTACAGCGATTTACAAGCGCTGTTAATAAGCGCTTCCTGCCTTGAGTTTGGGCCTAACGACTCCAGAGTCGTCCTTAAGCCAAGGCATGGTTATGTTCCTAAAGTGCTCTCGACTCCGTTCAGTATTCAGTATTATTTCAGTATTATTTCACTAGCAGCTCTTTCCTCACCAGAAGATGAAAGAAACGCGAGTTTACTCTGTCCCGTCAGGGCTATCAGAGTTTATGTGGAGCGTTCAGCCTCATTCAGACAGTCAGAACAGCTCTTTGTATGCTTTGGCGGCCGCACCAAAGGGCTCGGTGTGACAAAGCAGAGATTATCACGCTGGATAGTGGACGCTATCGCGTTGGCTTATGAGTCTAAGGGCCTGCATTGCCCCTTAGGTGTCAGAGCTCATTCCACAAGAGCCATGGCCTCATCATGGGCTTGGTTAAGTGGAATACCCATGGAAGATATTTGTGCGGTGGCCGGCTGGGCCTCGCCGTCCACATTTATCAGATTTTATAATCTGGAAGTTCCCGCTTTGCAAGCGAGGGTTCTTTCAGTGTAAGTGCAAGCACAAACCCCCCTAGGCCATAGGGCCTGATACATATCTGGTCCTGGTTAAACTAGAGCTACAGTCCGTATATATATTATATACATACATTACATTATAAGGGTTTGGCCCTGTTAGGCCCATTTACTTGTTTTTCCTATACGAGACTCGTCAAATGACCAGTTTCTATTGGGATTCATAAACTTGGTAACACTTTATTTCGATAGTCCACTTTAGACATTCTACTAACTATAGGTAACTTTGCAGCTACATGTCAACTAACTGTCATTAGAGTATTAGTAGACTGCCTGCTTAATATCTGCTAACACTTTATTTTGTTGGTCCCCCAACAGACATTCTACTGACTATAAGTAACTTGGCAACTACAAGTCAACTTATTCTCCTAACCCGAACCCTAACACCTAACCATAACCTAACAGTCTACTGACAGTCTACTACAGTCTACTAATACTCTAATGAGAGTTAGTTGACATGTAGTTGAAAAGTTACTTATAGTTAGTAGAATGTCTAAAGTGACTATCGAAATAAAGTGTAACCATAAACTTTACTCATCTATTAGCCTCAGGCATCTGGCCTCGGGCTACTGTATAGAGCGAAGTTAAGCACGCACTGCGTTTAGAAGGGGGTTCCCATAGCGTAAGCTAGCCTTACGCAATACGAGAGACCTCTCGAAAGGGAACGTATCGGTTACTTACGTAACCTCGGTTCCCTGAGAAGAGCGAACGAGTATTGCGTAACCCGCCGTGCTATTGTGCTTTGATCAGGGGATCACTTCAGTCGACTTAACCTGAATTCCTTATGGCTGAATGGGCCAATATAAGGGCTTAGGCCACGCCCATTCTGGCGGGCTCTGACGCGCTCGGGTGCGAAGCAGTCTGATTGGTTCTGCGTCTGCAACCTGCGACTGTGACTGGTAGGAATGTTTTTTCAGGGGGGTGTTTTTATTATAGCAGGATAATGTTCACAGAACGATGAAATTATGAACAGAGGAGATATGTCATGGATATGATTTACAGATTCCATAATGTCTGTGGGAGAGAATGAAAATGAGTTTAAAGAAATAGCAGTGATGACAAATAAAGCATATAAAATAAATTAAATAAGATGTTAATTTTATTAAATATTTTAAAGTAAGTTTTAATCTTTAAACACGTGTTGAACTTACCATAATGAGGTGATCGTTATGTGTCTATCTGGATAGTCACAGATCCTTAAATTTTTCTGAGCAAATGAAATGTTACAAAGATAAACAAACCATATAAAATAAATGAAATAATATGTTAAATTATCAAGTATAAACATTTTAATCTAATACATCAGTGATATAGGATCATTATGTGGACGACACAATATACTGTCTTACACAGATAAATAAACCATATAAAATAGTGAATAATAGTTGATATTATATGAAATAAGATGTTAAATTAGATGTTATCTAATACATCAGTGATATAGGGTCACGCTGCAATATACTGCCTTACACAGATAAATAAAAACATAAAAATATATGGGGAAGATTACGATTATTAAGTATTTTAAAGTGTATTTTAAAGTAATTTTTAAACATCTTTAGTGCTGCTTACCATGTTGAAATGAGACTCTGTTTGACGAGGTCTTTTCCTCTATGAGTTTAAGAAATAAATCCATTAGGCTACTGATAAATAAATAAAAACATAATATATATATATATATGAGATAAGAATAAAAATATGAAGTATTTAAACACTTTAAGACTTGTGTCTCATTTAAGACTTCAATGTAAAGGCCCACTACTGTGATTGAGTAATATGTTGAGATTTAAGGACACGTCCTTCCATGTAGCCATCCGTCCTCCTCATCACAGGAAGTCCCTGAGGTTCGCTTTCGGGGGCGAAGTGTACCAATATCGGGTTCTTCCCTTCGGCCTAGGTAAAACTAGGCCAGTCACTGACTGTTGGGTCTCATGGCAGCTGCGTCCAATGTAATAACTTTTGGCCTCCTGTACATGAGTCCCCTGCAGTGGTGACACAGAACCAAGGGGTTTTCTCCAAGGGGAAATCTTTTTCGCATGATCAAGGTCACGCGGCGATGCCTACGTGCCTTAATCGTGTGGAAGAAACCTTGGTTCCTCGCCCAAGGCCCAGTGCTGGGGGCTTCTTGTCGACGCGTAACGCTATTGACGGATGCTTCCCTCACAGGTTGGGGGGGGGGGCGATCATGAGTGGTCGTCATGAGTGGTCGCTCGGCGAAAGGTCTTTGGCAGGACCATCTACTTTCTTGGCACATAAATCGGCTAGAAAAGATGGCGGTGTTTCGAGCTCTCAAGCACTTCCTGCCAGACCTGAGAGGTCACCATGTGCTTGTCCGCACGGACAACACATCGGTGGTCTCTTACATAATCCAGGGAGTTCTGGAGAGAGTTCGCCGGGACTCAACTCAACTCAATTTTATTTATAAAGCACTTTCAAAACCATTAAAATGGACCAAAGTGCTGTCCATAAGTAGTAAATAACTCTAAAATACATAGAAACATAAAATAACATTAAAACATGACACCAAGAGAATCAAACAACAAATCACTCACAGTTCTCAGACCTTATCAAACACCATAAGCTTGATAAAATAAATAAGTCTTTTTAAATATGTCCATGCTAGGCGAGGATTTTAAAGATAATGGCAACACATTCCAAAGTGCAGGAGCCGCAACAGAAAAGGCGCGATCTCCACTACGTCTCAAACGAGACCGAGGGACGGTTAGGAGCATGCACTGAGAGGAGCGTAGGTGACGTTGAGACTGATAAGGGATTAACATGTCCCTTATATACTAATATAATAATAATAAATAATAATATGTTTATTTTTTATAGCGCCTTTCAAGAACCCAAGGTCGCTTCACAAAATAATACAAACAGTTGACAGACAAAGAGACAAGCAATCAGCTTGTTATAATAATTAAACAAACAGAAATCAGATGGAGACAACCAATAAATAAATAATTAACATGAGAAGTTAGATAATCAAAGAAGACATACATTTTGATAAAGAAAGTAATGTAATGCATGTAACATAAAAAATGAAAACGTGGAGGACAGAGAAATAGAATGGAAATAATTATTTACTGAGCATGGTGAATACTAACTCAGTGAGATATTTAGGTGCGGGGCCATGACAGGCTTTATAAACTAAGACTAACAATTTAAACTGGATGCGATTGACCACAGGAAGCCAGTGAAGTTGGAAAAGGATAGGAGTGATACGTGCAGATTTTTTGTTAAATGTAAGGGCTCTAGCAGCAGAGTTTTGTACCATTTGAAGGCGGTGTATAGCTTTGGTGGGTAGGCCGCTATATAAGGAATTACAGTAGTCCAATCTGGAGGTTATAAAAGCGTAAATAACAGTTCCCGCATCTCCAAAGTTAAGAGAGGTGCATATGCAAACAATATTCCGCAAGTGAAAGAAGCATGATTTAACAACCTGACTGATGTGTGAGTGAAAACATAATGAAGAACAAAACTCCCAGGTTCCGCACAGCTTTTGAAGGCCTAATTTGGACACCATCAATATCTATAAAAAAGTCATGCCCGGGTAAGCTCTGTGATTTAGGGCCAATCAACAGGATTTCAGTTTTACCAGCATTAAGCTGTAAGAAGTAATCAGACATCCATGTTTTAAGTTCCTGAAGGCAAGAGACAACAGAAGTGGGTGGGCAAACTGGGTTGGGTTTAACCGTGAAATAAATTTGAATATCATCAGCTTAACTATGAAAGTTGAGACCATGCCGTCTGATGATCTGACCTAGTGGCAGCACATAAATGAGAAATAAAAGAGGACCAAGTACAGAACCTTGAGGTACACCATGAGAAATACTGACGGTTCAGGATCGATTCTCACCTATCCTAACAAATTGCTGTCTATCCGATAGATATGAAGTTAACCACTGAAGAGCCGCACCAGTGATACCTATTGCAGAGAGTCGAGTAAGAAGTGTAGAGTGGCATACAGTGTCAAATGCTGCACTGAGATCAAGAAGAACCAGGATACTATGGGCACCAGAATCAGAAGCCAGAAGGAGATCATTTAGCACTTTTAAAAGTGCTGTTTCTGTGCTGTGATATGGATGAAAACCAGATTGAAGCGGTTCAAAAAGATTATGTTTCTCTAAATGTGACTGCAGTTGTGCCACAACTACCTTCTCAAGTAGCTTGCCAACGAAAGGGAGGTTTGATATTGGTCTATAATTGTCCTGAATGGTGTTGTCGAGGCCGGATTTCTTTAGAATTGGAGTGATGGCCGCTACTTTCAGATCATGCGGAACATAGGCAGTGGTAAGAGATCTATTTATAATATGAGTAATAGGTTGAATAAGCGAGTATACTCAGGAACTCGATCATGCAATGCTTTAAAAACAAACGTTAACACCTTGTATTGTATTCTATATTTAACGGGTAGCCAATGAAGGGATATCAATACAGGTGTTATGTGATCCCGTTTTCTGGTATTTGTTAAAAATCTCGCTGCAGCATTTTGGACACACTGAAGACGAGTAACCAGCGATTTACTTATGCCTAGATAAAGAGCATTGCAATAGTCTAACCGGGTTGAAACAAAGGCATGCAAAACAATCTCCAAGTCCTTGTGTGAAAGGATGGGTTTAAGTTTAGACAATTTTTTCAACTGAAAAAAAGATGATTTCACAACGCTATTAACTTGACGATCAAAGCGTATTTCAGAATCGAAAAATACTCCAAGGTTCTTCACATAACCAAGCATATTGTTGGACAATAGTCCATAATTTCCAGCCAGACCATTCCCAAGTTCCGGGAAACTTATTTATTATGTAAAAGTAGTGATAACCCTGGACAAGAATGAAGGAGGTTGATAACAGTCCTTTTGTTGCAGAAGTAAAATTAAACCTGATAGGCATATGATCCGAGATGGCAATTTCTTCAACACAAATATTTTCTATTGTTATCCCCAAAGAAAACACCAAGTCAAGTGTGTGCCCATGATCGTGTGTTGGTCCGGAGACATATTGGGATAAGTTAAATGAATCAACTAAATTCAAAAATTCCTTGGTCATGGGTTTACCAGGACAACAAACATGAATATTAAAATCACCCATAATCAAAATCCTGTCAGCAGATGGAACCACCACAGATAAAAACTCTTATCATAACCAGGAGGCCTATATATCAAGGCACAAATCACTGGCGAGGGCAAGTCAATCTTCATTAATTGAGCTTCAAAACTCTTGGAACTTTCAACAGGCAGTAACTTGCACTTCATCATGTTATTAAAAACAACAGCCAAGCCTCCACCCCGACGATTACTTCTCGAAGTACTTAAATAGCTACATCCCCTTCGAAAAAGCTCAGCAACGGGGACGGGGTCCATCTTCTGTTAATAGCCCCGTTTTGGCAGGCCAGATTACGGTTCTTGGACCTAGAGTCTCTCCTCGACGGCTCTCTTCTGGAGATTCCGCTCGGGGGGGACTTTTTCTCTCAGAATTGTGGAGACTTTGGGCTTGGCCTCTGAGGGGCCCAGCTCATAAGTTAAGGTCTCTCAACTGAGGCTGTTGAAACCATCTTCCACTCCAGAGCTCCCTCCACGAGGAAACTCTACACCTTGAAGTGGATAGTTCACTTCCTGGTGCGGAGAGCACCAGCTGGACCCAGTTATCTGCCCTGTGGTTGCAGTGCTGGAGTTCCTGCAGGAGCGTTTCTCCGCAGGTCTATCCCCCTCCACACTGAAGGTGTACATGGCAGCCATAGCTGCTTACCACATCCCTTTAAGTGGTGTATCCTTGGGGAGACACCCTGTAGTACTTTCCTTCGTGGCACTGTGAGGCGTCTGACCAAGATACTAGGAGTATGGCTGCCTCAAAGGCTTTATTACGGGGGTTTCCCTCCATGACATCTGTAATGCGGCAGGCTGGTTCTCACCGCATACATTTGTTAGATTTTATGACTTGGATCTTGGCTCCACTCCAGGGTCTAGGCTGCTTGCTTCTTAGTGTGCGCAATGACTTCACACAGAACAGGCATTTGGTGTTATGGCGTAGTGGGTATGGGGTTCCCACCGCGTCTCGACGCAGCTCGAGTTCTCTTGAAAGGGGAACGTCTCAGGTTACGTATGTAATCCTGGTTCCCTGAGAGGGAACGAAACACTGCGTCACCCTGCCATACTCTCTGCATGCCTGTGATCGACTTGCTTCGGCTTTTCAGAAGCTAGCGCGGTCTGTTTTCAGGTGTGCTTTATAGTTTCCTGGTTGATGACGTCACCCGCCTATGACGTCTCGTCTCTCCATTGGACTGATTATACACGTGCTTCACGACGCAATCACGCAGGGGCGTTCCCACCGCGTCTTGACGCAGCGTCTCGTTCCCTCTCAGGGAACCAGGGTTACATACGTAACCTGAGACGATATTCCTGCATGAGCTCTGTATGCATTTAGAAGTCACATAATACACTACAATAAAACTATTGTTTTAAAGTTTTTTTGTTTTTTTTTACATTACACCACACATTCACAAATTATTCATCACTTCATAGATATTTAATTTATGAATGTTATCACTATCTCAAAGTATCACCAAATGTCTAGAAGTCTATAATGTACTGTGAATGTGCCTAGAAATTGTTTGTTTTATATACATAGTATTGTACAAAAGTCTTAGGCCACCATTTGATGTTGTTGTAGCAATGGTATAATGACCATATGTGGCAAGAATTTAGTGTGACCTCCTTTACACTTGAGCAATAGAAGTAACCTGGCTTTCATAAACTAAAATGGAATGGAAAAGGACTAGGAAGCCCAAGAAAACTTCTGATGAGAAGTAATGTTGTAAGCTTCACAGAATTTCTTCTCTGACACTTTCTTCTTACTGATGTTTGCCTAAAGAAGACATTTTGTACAGATTTTTTATTTTATTTGTGTCCATATTTTTTTTTCTTTTCTGTTTTTATCTTAATAAAGACAGCGAAATATGGATGATAATTAAAGCACTGCTAAAACAACAAAGCTGGTGGTGGTCTATGATTTCTGCACAGTACTGTGCATGTATGTATACAGTATATATATATATATATATATATATATATATATATATATATATATATATATATATATATATATGCAATTTAATTCTATTTTATTTACAATTGTTTATTCTTTACATTAACCCAAATGTGTGCTGATCATAAGATGTTTTTGTCTTACAATTGATTTTTAAGCTAGGATTTCCAGAACAGAAAGGAATTTTTCATCCCTTTCTTTTGTTTCTTTCTCTCTCCTTTCCTCTTTCTTGCTTGCCTCCCGGTGCCATCTCTCTTCTCTTTCTCTTGCTTGCCTTTCCTCTCTCTCTTGTCTCTCTCGTTCTCTTCTATCCTCATTCTCCTCCATTTCTCTCCATAGTCTCTCCTCCCTCTCAGTTGCTTTCCGCTCTCTCTCCTCTTCTCTCTCCTCCATCTCCCGGATCAGGTCCTCCACATCTCTAGGCCTTTTCCTGGCTCTCGCTGGCTCTGGCCTCACTGAGGATGAAGAGGCCACAGCAACATCCGGCCCACATGAGGCAACGAGGGCAGGGGGAGTGATGGAGGGTCTCACGAGGGCAGGGGGAGTGATGGAGGGTCTCACGAGGGCAGGGGGAGTGATGGAGGGTCTCACGAGGGCAGAGGGAGTGATGGAGGGTCTCACGAGGGCAGGGGGAGTGATGGAGGGTCTCACGATGGCAGGGGGAGTGATGGAGGGTCTCACGAGGGCAGGGGGAGTGATGGAGGGTCTCACGAGGGCAGAGGGAGTGATGGAGGGTCTCACGAGGGCAGGTGGAGTGATGGAGGGTCTCACGAGGGCAGGGGGAGTGATGGAGGGTCTCACGATGGCAGGGGGAGTGATGGAGGGTCTCACGAGGGCAGGGGGAGTGATGGAGGGTCTCACGAGGGCAGGGGGAGTGATGGAGGGTTTGCCCCCACTTCCAGGATGCTGCTGTGGGCTCTCCATCCTCAGTGCTCACCCCAGTCTGCGGACATTTCAAATCCTGCACAAATGCACAAGCATGATACAAAAGCAGTCATTTTAACATCAAAATGTTTAATCATTTCATTTCTGTATTAGAAGTAACAAAATGATCTTACTTTGTATTTTTGTGTAAGGTTTTCCCTTTTTTTACAAATGCCGCCGTCACCCTGCCCTGCAGGTCCTGCTCCACCACAAAAGATCTGCAGCAAATGCAGAGAAATCAATAATCAGAAAAGGTGCTTTAATAACTCTATATTGTGTGAAATTACAATAATTGAAATAAACTACAAATAAACATTTAAATAGATTTTTAATTATTTCTGTAGTATACTCACTCAAAGCCTTTGATGGCAGCATTCTGCTTTCCAGTGAAGGCTTCATGAGCCACTCTCCACCAAATAAGCAGACGTGTGTGTGTGCTCATCCGTCCCTGTAACATCCAGACAAGATTCACATTACCTCTGTTATTTATGTGCTCTGTACTACCTTTACATGTTGAGGTTGTTGCTGATAAGTAGCTTTTTATCCATCATAAATGTTCCACAATTGATTGGCAATGATTGGTCTAAATAGACGAATGAGAGTTAGCCCGCCTCAGTGGGCGGAGTCAGCAGAATAGAGAGATGATGCAATGTCCCTTGCGAGAGGAAGAAGCAGCGAGCGCGATCCTGGAAGAGAAGAGAAAAGTTGAATTAGAGTGAACAAACTAGTAGTTTTATCATAGAAACAATAGAAAGAGATTTTGAAATAGAAACATAGATTCGGATATTGTGATAGATGATTTTGAGTGAATGTGAGACTGATTTTACGAACGTGCAGAGAATACGGGCCTAAAGTTGGGAGAGTTTGCCTTAAACTTTTCTAATCGAGAATTGAGTTCTCTTGGTAAATGAAATTACTGAGTTCATTATTATTATTGAGGTTTTTTTTGTGTAAATGTTTGATAAGAGATGTTCAAGCATCAAATATGTGTGTTATATGCAGTTGAATGTATGTAAGAGAAAAAAAGCCGTGTAAGAGTCAATTTTCCGGTAAAAAAAAAGAAGAGAAAAAATACTGCATAAATGTGTTAAACAAGTGATGTTTTAAAGTTAAAATTTATTTTGAAAAGTTAATGAGATGTCAATTTAATAGTTTTCGTCGTGTAATTGAGCTTGAGCAAACGGTCGAGTGTGACGCACATGTAATTTGAGCAGATGAGGCCTAGCGCGTCATTTGAAAACTTGCTCTTTGTATATGTATGTGAAGTTAATGTGTTAATGTTATAATAAAAGTGAAGTTAGAAATGTTAAGTGTTGTTTATATTCAGATTAAGTGTTGTAATAATGTGTATTTTGAGGAGAGTGTCTAATTGTATTTCTGGCCTTGTCTTTTTCAATGTTGGGGGGTTTTTTTCCCCCTTTATTCCTTTTCTTGGGTTTTCTTTGGGTCTTTGTCTGTTATCTTTTCTAATTTCTGAGTTGGATGCTGCATTCCGGAACATTGGACGAGTTGGAGAAGTTTGCACTGTTGTGGCTAATTGTTGGTCTCTGGTTCTGGCTGGTAGGTTTCAAAGTCTTCTAAGATTAAGTCTTCAAAAAGTTTTCAGAGTCGGAGTTCCAGGTCTCAAAAGAAGAATCTTTATTGAGCAATTCAACAAAGTGAGATGCCAGCTGGCCATCGTATCTTACAGTGGTCAGCGCATAGGTCTTATACCTTTTTTCTTTTTGCCAGTGTCCAATTAGCGTTTGTACCATTATCTCTTACACCTTGCTCCTCCTCGGTATCACGCCACAATTAAAATCACATGCTTTGAGGCCTCATTTCTATTGGTAGCGAAATATCACAAGTATAGTTTTTTTTAAAATTACATCATACATGTTTTTTAGTACCTTCCCGTACCTTCCACCAAGGTCATCTTGCATGGGTCTTTGGGTACTTTTCCATTTCTACATTGCCCTATGGCCTACTTTATCATTACAGCATCCAGACTTTCAGCATCAGCTAGAGGAGGGGTAGTGAGATTCTCCAACACATCCCCCCTTTGGGACTAACCCTAGTCCCACCTTCACTTTCCAGAATGTATCTTTATGAGCAGGCCTCTCACTTCTTGTCTAATCAACATGGTCAATTTAGACCATCCATCCATTCTACCAATAGACCTGTTATCACAAAGGTACACCCTGGAGGAATAGTGAGACCAAACATCTCCACCCCCAGTTGTCTAGAGTGGAGTAAAAGATCTCACCTTCCTGTCCAATCATCACTTTTATAGGGACAGAGCAGTTTCATATATCCAGTGTACTCATCATACAATGTATAAACTTGAAGTCAAGATCTGTCCCACGATGCCAGAGGAACTGCGCAGGCGCTTCCGGTGGCCTGGAGTGCTATCTGGGTTGCTCCATTGTTGCCAGAGGTGCCCTGGCAATACCTAGACCGCTATCTGGTGTTGGAGCAGACAGCGGGTTTTTAAACCACCAGTTGAGTCTGCCCTTTTGTTGAGTCAACAGTGGACGACCGCGCTTGCAAATAATTTCTCTTTTGCACCATATATACATTCGTTCCAGTAGTCTAAATGCACATAATGTCAAGGTTTCTAGGTTTGTTACAGTAATCCATATAAAATATAAAAGTGAAAAGTAAAATTTAAAAATAAAAACATTCTCATCTTTTCTTCAGACTTCACTGCATTACCTCATATCATGGGCAATTACCTGTTTAAAACCTTTTATCTACCCTCTCAGTCTTGCATTCAAATTTGTGACAGTAGTGTGATTGTATGCATGCTTCAATATGATTATAATATGATTATAAGTATAGAATATACAGGACGGGGGCCCTTTAAAAATAAATGCATAACTGCCCATCTAACTAACTCCCTACTCTACCCATGCATATTCTAAATAGCTTCCTAATTTTACCCAAAGACAGAGTATTACTAACTCCCTCTTTTGTTAGGGATTCTGCAAGATATAGGACCCAGACGCAAATGAGCAGACAAGGTTTTTAGGTTTTTAGGTTTTTTAACAGGACTGAAGACTTGAGACAGCAGGGAGTGAAGCGTGAATCACAGTAAAAACAGTAGGGCAAGGCAGACGACAACGACAGGCAGGATGGATGATCACTGAGACCGTCAGCAAGATGGCGATGACGTGAGTGCAATAGAGACTGCTCTGAAGGAAAGACCGGGCAGGAACACTAGGAACATGCAGCTTGATGTAGATCTCAGATGTAGCTCCAGTCTTGCCACCAGGTAGAGGCTCACAGAACCAGAAGCTCGACACAGGGGATAGCTGCACCAGTCAGGCAGCTGAGAGTCAGTGGCCAGGGATACAGGACAGAAAAACACAGAACAACATACAAGACGAGACTCAAGACAAGACAGACAAGATAAGGCAACAATTAAGATAAGCAAAACTAAACTGACAAGATCAATGAAAAGAGAAACAAAAAGTAGAGAAATAAATATATAAAAAGCAAACTAATGAAAACTACCAAGACAGAAAACTGGAGTAACTAAAGAGAAGCAAGACTTCCACTTGACGGGGAAAATAAGAACTAACGAAAATAACTAAAAAATATAATTCTAAACAAAAGAAAACTCTAACTAGATTACCAAGCACAAGTGCTAAAGCTTAAGCAAAACAGTAACAATGATAACAAACCAGCGTAAGCACTAAGATTAATTTCAAGATCACAAACCAGAAAACACTGAAATGTGCATACTCACAACACACAACGAACCAGCAAAGACATGAGGGAAAGAGGCACAATATGAAGGGACCAGAGCACATGAGGATCAGGTGAGCACAATTAACAAAACAAGGACAAGACGTGGACTAAACAAGGGGGCGTGGTAACAGGAAACAAGGAGGTGGGACATGAGGAGCACATGGAAAACACAGACCAAGACAGAGCCATGTGCTCAAACACAAGACAAACACAGAAACATGAAACCACAACAAAACAGACAAGGCTGCCAGGGCAGAACCCTGGCATCTTTTATCAAAAACAGAGTCAAAAACCTTAAAAACCAAAAACAATAGGTACCCACAATCCTTTTACTTCCTTTTAAAAGGTTTCTTTACTTAGAACTCATCCAGTTCATCCAGGCCTGGTCCGATTGGGTACACTCCTGAGTTGCATCCGATATCAACTCTGTCTCGTTTAACTGATACATTGATCATCTGTTTGGCTGAGGTCATTGATCGGGCAGCAGCAGTGGCCAACATGGATCTAAGAAAAGGTATAACACAACAGAACAACAGGAGAGCAACAACCACAGCCACAGCTATTATCATTCCCACCTTAATCAACCATTCTTTCCAAGACCCAAATAGAGAATCAAACCAGTATCCAATGTCCCTCTCTCGTCCCGCATTTTCAGTAACCTCTTGTCTTAGAGCCTTTAGTTTATTCATGGCCCTAGTGAAAGTTCCATCAGGGGCTTGTGTTAGTTCAGTCAGTTTAGGGTGACTCATCCCACTCAAGGCTTGAGAGGTCTGGTGGGTCAGTGTCTGGGAAATCAATTTCGGGGAGGTCAATGTCTGGGATGTCAACTTCTGGGAGGTCAATTCCTGGGATGCCAATGTCCTGGAGGTTGAGTGTGACAAAGTTGTATGGTTCACCAGCAGAGGGTCCTTCTCCAGGGGGCTGTCCTCCTGGAGGCATTGTGTCTGGGGAAGCTGCTGTATGAGGTGTATCACTAAGAAGATCAGTACCAGGAGCTGTCTCACCTTCAGGCTCCAGGTTCTCTGAAGATTGTCCATCATCCTGCTCCGGCATTTCATTTCTTGGCTCAGCGTATTCAGTTTCCCTAGAATGAGGTTCATCAATGTTAGTATCTTCGTTTTCAGTTCCCTGCTCTTCTTGGACATCTTGAGCTATCTCCTCTTGACTCCCCTCTGGACTATCTACTTCCTCCTCTTGCCCTCTAGGTCTCAATCTTGGGACTCTGGTGCAATGGTTCAAATGATACCACGTTGTGCTGCCCTCTACCTGTACTGCTGTAGGAGTTGCTCTTACTACAGTATAAGGTCCTTCTCTTCGTTCAATCCACCTTCTTCTAAAGACTCTCAGGTACACTTGGTCTCCCGGGACCACCGGGCAGGGAGCTTCCTCTTCTTCTCTGGGCCCCTGTTTTGCTCCTGAGAATGAATAGCTTCATGTATAGCAGTCAATTGTCTCATATATGTCCTTAATTCCAATTGCAGTTGTTCTAGAGGTGGCCCTTCATAAGGACCCCTCAAATGAGGCACGGGCATTGGTCTTCCCGTCAACATTTCGTGTGGGGTCAGATTAGTGATTCTATTGGTCTGCATTCGATAGCTCATCAGTGCGAGTGGCAACGCATCTACCCAGTTGAGTTTCGTGTCCGCGCAAATTTTGTTAATTTTAGCCTTAATAGTCCCGTTGACTCATCCCACGAGGCCTTGCTTGATCCTTAACTGTTGTATTACTGCCTTAACCGCTCTTTGAATAAAAGCAGATCCATTGTCTGAACTAATTTGAGATGGGATACCAAATCTTGGTATGACTTCTCTTGTCAGAAATTTGATCACTGTCTGTGCTCCTTGCTCTGCTGAAGGTTCTGCTTCCACCCATCTGCTGAACCTGTCTATAATAACCAACATGTACCTTTTTCCTCTTACTGATTTAATCATGTCCACGTAGTCCATCACTAAATGCTTAAAGGGTCCTTCTGGAACTGGAATAGAGCCTATTGGAGTTGTTGTCCCTTTTCTTACATTGTTCTGTGCACAAATTTCACATTCACTCAGGAATTCGTCTACCCTTGTTTGTAAGTATGGGGACCAGAATCCTTGCCTCTTTATTTTCCTCATAATCTCCCCCCTTCCACAGTGATCAAAACTGTTGGCATCTGGAATTAAAATGTTAAGCAATGGGGTGGGGGCTATCATAAAACCTTCATGAGATCTCCAGATATTGTTGGCATCTCGCGTTGCCCCCCTTTGTTGCCATAAATGTATTTCAGGTGGTGTAGCTCTGGGCTGCATTTGGGCAATGTTTTCTACAGTGGGGAGAGGCTGGATCAAAACAGACGGTGCCATAACTGCAGATTGACACCCAGACGCCTGTTTTGCTTGACCATCGGCCGCGTTATTGCCTTTAATAACAAAATCATTTCCCTTTTTGTGGGCCTGACATTTGATAATGGCCAATTTGGCTGGGAACATCATGGCCTCAATCAATTCAGTAATTTGGTTCCCATGTTGAATTGGGGTTCCATCACTCTCTTTGAAACCTCTTTGTTTCCATACTGCACCAAAAAGATGACATACACCATGGGCATATGCAGAATCAGTATAAATGTTGGCTGCTTTGTGTTTGGCCAACAGGCATGCTGCAGTGAGTGCTTTTAGCTCGGCCAATTGTGCCGAACAAGGCTGTTCACAATGTTGTGTCAGCACAGGAGTAAAATTGTCACCATCTCTTTGCACAACAGCAAAGCCAGCATGATTACCTAAGTGGTCTCTAAAACAAGAACCATCAACAAAGTAGTCCACGTCTGCATCAACAATTGGTGTTGATTCCAAATCTGGTCTCAGACGTGTAAACGCTAGAGAGGCAGACACATTCATGAGGCGTGCCCTCCCCCTCTAGTGGGACAAAATTAGCTGGATTTGCTGTGGCAGATCTCTTGACCGTGATGTCAGGATAAGTTAGTAATGTGGAATATGCCAAACATCTGGCCTGTGTCAAGACGAAACGTCCTTGTTCTAATAATTCGGCAATCTTGTGATGAGTGTAAATGATGACTGGATAGCCCATAGTAACAGCAGAGGCTTTCTCATAAGCAAAGTACACCGCAGATAGACCTTGTTGGTAGCATGGTGGGTAGCCCTGGGCCACACTGTCCAATTTAGTGCTGTAATATGCAATAGGTTGCTTCTTCCGTCCACTGCATGTTTCCTGCATCAGGACAGCAGAAGCAAATCCCTCCTTTCTGTCTGCTACATATAAATAGAATTCTCTATCATAATTTGGAATAGTCAGAGCTGAAGCAGTCTGTAGCTCCTTTTTGAGGGAGCTAAAAGCTAGCAGTGCCTCAGGATCCCATCGTAATTGTGCTTTAAGATTTTGGTGACCAGCCTGTTTCATAATGGCCCGTAATGGAGCTGTTTTGATTGCATAATCTTCTATCCAATCAGCACTAAAACCAGTCATCCCTAAAAATGTCATAATTTGTCCCACAGTTTGTGGTTGTGGTGCCTTACTGATTCCTTCTAATTGACTGGGTGATATTGCCTTTGTTTGGTGCGCAATTAATCGTCCCAGATACTCTACTTGAGGTAAACAGTATTGTAATTTTTCTTTTGAAGCTTTGTGGCCACCTTCGGCTAATTTAGTTAGCACCTTTATGGAGTCCTGATGGCACTGTTCCAGCGTTGTTGAACATATCAGCAAATCATCAACATACTGTATCAATGTGCTATCCAGTCTTAAATCTTCTAAATCTAATTTTAACACTTGGTTGAATACGTGAGGCGAGTGCTTGAATCCTTGGGGCATTCTTGTGTATGTGTATTGTTTACCTTGGTAAGTGAAGGAAAAAAGGTTTCTGCTTTCTTCTGCTAGAGGAATGCTGAAAAATGCAGAGCAAAGATCAATCACAGTGAAATAATTAGCAGCAGGTGGAACATTTGTCAAGAGCGTATGCGGATTTGGCACTTCAGCTGGCCAGTCTTCCACTACTTCATTCACTGCCCTTAAGTCATGTACTAGCCTCCATTTAGACTTATTAGCTTTTTGAACTGGTAAAATTGGGGTGTTGCAGTGACTGGTGGTCTCAATCAGTACTCCTGCCTCTATCAATCCATCAATTGTCTTTCTTATCCCTTCTATGGCCTCACGTCTTAATGGGTATTGTTGTTTCCTAGGTAACTGGACTCCTGGTTTGACTGTAATTCTAACAGGGTTTGCTGATCTGACCAATCCTACATCTGTGTCATGTTTGGACCATAGTTGTACAGGCACCTTTTGTTCCATTTCTGTCATCAGCTCCTCCATTTTGGAAGCTGAATCATTTTTCTTTTCTGTCTCTACTACCAGTTTTGGAGTCCCTATCATGTCAGTTGTACATAGAATTTTGAGGTGCGTCATGTCTGGTGTTTGTAATATGAAAGGGTTTTCTGTGGCTTCCCACAGTTTTTCCTTGGCCTTCAACATCATTGGGCCTAAGTCCTTGGCTTGGCACCCTTCATTCATGTACAACGTAACATGCTGCACTGAACTCTCTACCTTAAACCATGTGTTGGTAAAGTCACATTCCTGAATTTGCAATGCTGCCCCTGCTGGTCCTACAATAATGTCAAGTCAAGTCAAGTCAAGTCAAATATATTTATATAGCGCTTTTCACAATACAGATTGTATCAAAGCTGCTTCACAGTATCAATCAAAACAACTTAACAATGTTTGTTTATTACTGGAAAAAAAAGACATCCAAGTTTGGTAGAGCTGATCAATGGTATGATTGGTTAATTAATTTGAATATCCCCAACTGAGCAAGCCAAAGGCAACAGTGGCAAGGAACCGAAAAACTCCATCCAGTGACCTAACGGTGTCCTAAAACTCCATCAGATGACCCAATGGAGAAAAAAAAACCTTGGGAGAACCCAGGCTCAGTCGGGGGCCAGTTCTCCTCTGGCGTTTATGAACTAGAGGCCGAATTTACAGTAACTGTAAGATAAAAAATTTATATGAATGCCTGGCTAAATAGATGCGTCTTCAGTCTAGTTTTAAACTGGGAGAGCGAGTCTGAGCAACGAACAATATCAGGAAGGCTATTCCAGAGCTTCGGAGCTAAATGTGAAAATGCTCTCCCTCCTTTGGTGGATCTGGATATCCTAGGAATGACCAGAAGCCTCGAATTTAGTGATCTTAAAGAGCGCGATGGATTGTAAGGCGATAAAAGATCCGTTAAATAGACTGGAGCTAAACCATTTAGATCTTTATAAGTCAACAGCAATATCTTGTAATTAATACGGAACTTTATAGGTAACCAATGAAGTGATGATAAAATCGGTGTTATATGATCATATTTTCTTGATCTAGTAAGAACTCTAGCGGCTGCATTTTGGACTAACTGTAGCTTGTTTATTGAAGATGCAGGACAACCAGCTAATAAAGCATTACAGTAATCTAGTCTCGAGGTCATGAATGCATGAACTAACTTTTCTGCATCAGAGACTGATAGCATATTACGTAGTTTAGCAATGTTTCTAAGGTGGAAAAAGGCTGTTTTTGTAATATGAAATATGCTTTTCAAAAGACAGGTTGCAGTCTAATGTAACACCCAGGTCTTTTACTGTAGCGGATAAAGTAACAGGGCATCCTACTATGTTAAAGTCATGCTGTGAAAGGTTTTGTGGACGGTTTTTAGAACCGATAAGTATTACCTCTGTCTTGTCTGGATTTAATAAAAGAAAATTACGCGTCATCCAATCTTTTATATCTTTAACACAATCTGTCAATTTGGATAATTTAGCGTATTCATCTGGCCGTGATGAAATATATATTTGAGTGTCATCAGCATAACAATGGAAACTAATTCCATGTTTCCTTAGAATATTACCAAGTGGCAGCATATATATTGAGAATAATAAAGGGCCTAACACAGATCCCTGCGGCACTCCATAGTTTGCCGAAGTTATGATCGATTTTTCTCCATTTAAGTAGACGAAATGGTAGCGGTCAGATAAGTATGACCTGAACCAGCTTAATGCTTGTCCTTGAACACCAGTGTAATTTTGTAGTCGATCTAAGAGTATTGTGTGATCTATAGTATCGAACGCAGCGCTAAGATCGAGTAAAACTAGTACTGAGATACAGCCTTGGTCCGAAGCTAAAAGTAAATCATTTGTGATTCTAACAAGCGCAGTTTCAGTGCTATGATGTGGCCTGAATCCAGACTGAAACTTTTCATAGATGTCGTTTTCTTGCAAGAAAGAGCCGAGTTGAGCGGACACAACTTTTTCTAATATTTTTGACATAAATGGAAGATTCGAAATGGGTCTGTAATTTGCTAGGTTATTTGGATCTAATTGTGGTTTCTTAATAAGAGGTTTTATAACTGCCAGCTTGAACGTTCTTGGAACATGACCTAAAGATAAAGATGAGTTAATAATATTGAGAAGAGGCTCTTCCACTATAGGTAACACTTCTTTCAGTAGTTCAGTTGGTATAGGATCTAATAAACATGTTGTTGTTTTAGATGAAGTGATAAGTTTATTTAACTGTTTTTGTTCTATGGTTGTAAAGCATTGTAATTGTTCTTGCCGGGTGATAATTGCGGCTGAATTATAAGGCGCGAGCAAAGATTGAACGTTTACGATTTTGATTCTGATGCTTTCAATTTTCTCGGTGAAGAAGTTCATGAAATCATTACTACTAAACTGTAACAAGGTATTTTGTTCCGACGACGTCTGTTTATTTGTTAGTCTAGCCACGGTATTAAATAAAAACCTTGGATTATTTCGGTTGTTTTCTATTAATTTGCTGAGGTGCTCAGCCCTGGCCGTTTTAAGGGCCTTTTTATAACGTGACATACTGTCTTTCCACGCGATTCTAAAGACCTCTAAATTAGTTTTTTTCCATTTACGCTCTAAATTACGGGTTTCTCTCTTTAAAACATACGTAGTATTATTGTACCATGGTGCTATACTTTTTTCTCTGACCTTTTTTAATCTAATGGGTGCAACAATATCCAATGTTCTAGAGAGAATGGTGCTCATAATGCTAGTTAGTTCGTCTAGTTCATCTGTTTGTTTGGGTTCAGGCAGCAGCTGAGACAGATCAGATAAGCTATTTGAGAAATGATCTATGGTGGATGGACGAATTGTTCTACCTGGTCGATAACGTGGCGCAGCATGACATATTACAGCAGTCCGTAATATGCAAGATGCTTTTAATATGTACATATGTACAGCTTTTATCCTACTGTCTTGACGTATTTTCCAGACCTGGGGAGGTGTGAGGCATAATGTGGTTTGATTTTAACGATATATTCTGTCCCTCAGTTTTCTCTAACCAATTCTGTTCCAGTGTTGAGTCCCTAAGGGGGTCATACATCATTGTACAGTGAAATTCGGTCTCTGGTGGGGTTGGTTTCAGGAATTGTTCTTTTATGTATCTTCCCCATTTATCAAGTGTTTTCCCTAATCCCTCATCTAAGTTCCCAACCCAGAATACATTGGCTTGTGGTTCTTCTTGATCAATTTCCCCTATTACTGCCATCTGTCTTATACCTGCATTATCTATGTATATCCCTTGGGGGGAGCACCATATCTGTAATTTTAGCTTGCATATAGCATCCCTTCCCAAAAGATTGACTGGTGTTTGGTCTGATACTAGTACAGGAATTTTTATTTCAGAGTCTTTGACTTTTATGCTGACAGGGGTTGTCATTGGTATCAGCTGCGTTATTCCCGAGAATCCTACTGTCTTGACGTATTTTCCAGACCTGGGGAGGTGTGAGGCATAATTTGGGCTCAAGCAGGTATAGGTTGCTCCTGTGTCAAGCATAATGGGTATTGTTTTGTCCTCTATTTTAACCCGCAGCATAGGTTCTTGGTCAGCATTGGATGACAACATTGGAAGCTGACTCCTCCCCGTAGGATCCTCTGGGCATCCCTAGTATCCTTGGTCTGGGCCACGCCATGGGTTTACTGGCCCAGATACTTGATGCTGCTGGTTCTGATTTCCTTGTTGCCATGGCTGTTCTGGTTGGGGCCCATTTTGGGGCCATGGGTTTACTGGGCAGAACCTTTTAGTGTGTCCAGGCTGGTTGCATCCCCAGCAAAGGCCTTGTTGGTCAGGGTTTCTTGTGCATGATGGTAAGGGTTAGACAGGGTGGGGTTCTTATGTCCAGTCAGATATTTCATGCTCAGGTTGCTGCTTTGACTTCCTCCGTGTCTTATAGGGTCTTTGCATAGTAGAGGTGGTGTTTCGAGCATGTCAACGGCTCTCATTGCTCTGTAGTCATGGCCTGCATTCCTGCTATCTCCTCTTTCCCCCTCTTCTTCTTCCTCCCCATCTGGTGTCTCCGTAAGGGTTACGTTGCCTCTGATATCCACAGTGCCCTCCATCAGGGGGAGCTGTTTACCAGTCATATCATAGGGTGGTGCATAAGGGGGTGGGGTTTCCATTGTGCTGTCTTTTTTCTCTGTTTTTGCTTTTAGTTCCTTAATTAACTGTACAGCTTTGTTTCTAAATAAATTCAGAACTTCCTGTTCTCTTCCTCTTTTTTCCTCCCTTTTCTGACTTCTATCATGGGCCTTGTGGTTTTTTATCAGTGCTCCCATTTCCCTACACATAGCCAAATCAAATGTTCCCTCTGCTGGCCAGTTAGTATTTAATTTTTTGGTCCTTTTTTCCCACTTCTTTGATAGGTTTTTAATAGTGTCCCTACATATTGGGTATTGTGATACAAGCTGCTCTACGGGAGTCTCTTCTTGAGGTGACACCGAAGCCATCGCTGCAACCAATTATCTGTACTTTTTTTAATAACTTCAACCTTCTATTAAATTTAAGCAATCAGGTAGCTGTTTTGTTTTTTGCAAATATTTCAAAATAGTTCGTATTGGTACCTCAGGCAGTGGCTTCGGCGTCACTCTTCCTAGCTTGTCGTGTGTGCTGCGTTTCCAAATGATGTCCTCCCCCAAGTGTATTAGTTCGAAATCCCAGATTATGTTCTCCTCAAACCATCGGCCTCTTGCAGTTATTTTTCCCGCCCTCTGCAGATAAGTAAGAGATGGGGTCAACTTCACCTCATGACCTTCCCACATTGTTATTGAAATGTTTAATTCTTCTCGGGTGCAGGTTTCTAATGTTAATGGTTCAAATAGGTCAATTAAAATTTTTCTCTCTTTTTTGTCTAAATACTTTCTTCCCCTGCTACCCCTCTTGCTCCTTCTATTCATCCAGAACTTCAACATCTTCGCCTGTGACCAACGGTTCTTCTAATTCTTCCTTATTTCGCCACACCTCCACCCACATATGACGAATGTTGCATGGACTGTTTCTCAGAACCACCATCACCACTAATTTTTTCCAGCGTCCAATTTTCGACCAGTGCTGGTCTAACTTCTCCTGCTCTTCCTACCTCGCACGTGTACCTACAGCACGTGTATTGTCCCTGCTTCACATCAAAAGAACGAGAAACTGTTGCAAGCAGGAACTGGCGAGCCATGCCCATGTAAGGATTGAACTGTGGATCAAAGAGTGAACAGTGTGGTAGGTAAAAAACAGTTTTTTTTTCTCTTTTCCTACTGAACTGTTAAGCAGAGCTGAATTTGCAGAAGAAGGATCTCGCGAAAGAACAGTGAACTGGAACTGAGAACTGGTAAAATCTCAAATCACATTGAGATTACTGTGAGCATTGAATTAATTTGATTGTGAATTTACTTTCTTTATTGTTGTTGTTCTGTTTCAATTCCCATTGTGATTATTTCTTTTGATTTATTGATTAAGTGTTTTATCTTTTCTATTTCTGGAAAATGAGAGTTGAAAACACGGAGTAATTTAAAAAGTTAAAGTTGGAAGAACTATATTTAAATCAAATTAAGGGGGAAAAGGGGAAAAATAACTTGAATAAATAAGAAAATTTGATCTCAATCATATTAAATTAAAAGTTAATCAGGTGCAATTAGATTTAAACTAAATAGGGAACAACTTTATAATAGATAAAAGAAAAAAAGGGGGGTTATACTTAGAAGTTTTGGAACAAGACTTTATTAATTTCTGGTTTATTTTCTTATGTGATGTGGTGATAATTCGATTTCATTGTCTTCTACATATTTTCTTTTCTTTTATTCACTTGTTATTCCTCTAAATATATCTTACCTGTTCCCAACGCAACCAGTGTTGTCACTGTACTCTTCTTGTTGCTGACAGTCTCTTGAGCGAATTCCATATATATATCTGGTCCATATATCAAAGCAGTGCCTTCCTTCACGCTCCTCTGTATCTCTTACTGATGAGAGTGAGGGTTGTACTCTTGCCACGACACGGGTCACAGAAAGTTGGCAAGCCAGCCAGGAGACTGTTGCTTATGTAACCTCAATCACAAGCTTAAACTAGGTATAGGCCAGTCACAGAAGATTAAGTGCGACTCTCTGGAGGAAAAAATACTAATGGTACACGACGACAACAAAAGGGGAATAACCACTCAAAACATCAATGGTAAGTATTAAACATAAGAAAAGTATTTATATTTTTCTTATCTTTTTAGGAAAACAAAACACAATATAAACCACTGTATGTCTCATTCAATTGAAATATCCAATGAGAAATAAACAAACAAAAAAAAGTTCAAAAGTTTCGATTCAGAAAATCAGTGTTTCAGTTCAGATTCAGGAAAGAAAAAAAAAACACAATAATATGACTTAGTCCATGAACAATCAGTTTCTCAATCCAGCGAGTCCGAAAGGAAAATAAAAAAATAAAAAATAAAAAAATAATTTGCACAGTCCAGTAGAATAAAGGTGATTAAAGAAGAATGGTTCGTCCTACCAATATGTATTCCTCACGCTTGAAACTATATCACCAGGTACGATTCAGATGGGAATGGCTCGCCAGTCCTCGCAATGCGCACACAGCAAAAGGCAAGGACAATTCCTCGACGTCAATCTCAACCGCTGAAGCTCAGGATCGGCAGCAGATGAAACATTCACTCATATATGCTCAAAGGAAAGAAGAGGAAAAAACAAAACAAACAAAAAAAAAAACCCGGCCTTGAAAACACAAAGCCAAAAAAAAAAAACAATCATTAAATCACATTTTCCAATTATTCAGTCATCATATCTCATTTCAATTCCTAATTAACTATTTTAATCTCAAAAATGTCTGTCTGATCAATTTCATTCTCCTCGTACACCGAGAACGTGCATGCTAATCAACTCACGTGCGGTCGACACGTTAGAAATATATGTACATGGTTAGCAAGCTAGCACCTCGTGGTAATGAACTTGGTAATGAGAAGAAAAGAAAAAAAAAAACTAACTTCACACAAATATATACATTTTCCTTCAACCTTGAACACCATTTACACATTCACCTTACTTTACAACTGTACACAATACTCATTTAAACAACATATGCATCATTTCACGTCATTCAAATTATATATGTATACAATTTAGTCAGATATTCACATTACTCTTATGCTTCACATTCAAAAACAACATCTTATAAATAAAATGTTACTCACCAAGGAGAATATAATCCAAAAAGAAAAGAAAATATTTAGGTGATTATCCTAAACACCCATCGCTTTGGTCTTATTACTTCTGTAAATCGCCACTGCCTAAATCTTCCTTCCGATCAAGAACATACAGAACTTCTGTTCAATAAAATCAAAGTTTGTTTTTATCTCTTATCAACTTGAATACAGGTAATGTTTTCGCATGGCTTCTCTCATATAGCTTCTCTCATATTTCTCTTTTTTCGACGATCTTTTTAGGGGCGGGGCTCAACTTTCGCTTCATCCAATTGGCAATCTCTTTAGGTTACTCTGACTAGTTTCAACTTAGAATTATTTTAAAATACAATTATTGTTTTGATTTCTCTCTCTTTTTTTATATACTATATTGAATAATATAGATGATTCATTTTCTACATATAATGTGTTGTTGGTTTTTTTTTTTTCCTTTTCTTTTTCTCAAGGTTCTATTTTAACCCTTTGTGACCTGGGTTACACCCTCCCCTCCTGAATATATGCAGGTCCCTCTGCATGTACGGGGCTGACTGGTCACCACAGGATTAGGACTCGAGGCTCTGGTTGAGGATTCAGAATCATCCAAGGAGGTAGATAAAGCAGTACTAAGGCCTGTCAAAAGGGACTGGATGACTAGGCTGAGAGGATGCCCCAACCGCGAGTATTGGAGTCGTCTCGGGGGTTCTCTTGACCTTAGAGAACGTCTAGGGACAAAACTCTCTTCCCCTCGATCCTCTTGTTCCATCTGAGCCTGGTGAGAATTCACCTCCGTGTTTATCTCATCTTGAGTCATCATCCCTTCTTCATTAGTGCTGGACAATTTATTCTGGGTTCGCTCAGAAAACTCACTTGACGGTCCTTGGGGTTCTTCTCTTTGCCTCTGTTCAACATTTTCTGTTACTTTTCCAGATTCATCCTCAGACACAGCTATTTCCGCCAGACCCGGTACATGTAAGGAGTTTTCTTCTGGTGAGTTTCCAGGTACGCATCCCACAGGTTCGCTAGTAGGTTCTTTTGGAGGCACTTGATCAGGTAAGTTGGGCACAGTTCTTTTCACACCCGTTGATAGTCTGGAAAGAATGTTGGTATCAATCTCAAATCCTCCTCCAGTCATATAAGAAAGCTCAGGGGCATAGTCACAATCTGAATATTCTTCGGCCGCTTCTGATTCGTCCGCTTTTCCAGCGTCCAGGTAAGCTCGTGTTCTGGGTCTACGGTTCAGACTCTGTTTCGGCAACTCTTCTGATTCATCCGCTTGGAGAAACCCGCATGGTAGTAACAAGTCACGATGCAGAGTGCGTAAAGGACCATTCTTTCCCTCTGTCTGGACTGTATAAACTGGAAGATCACCTGCTTTCCGAATAACTACGTATACATCCGACTCCCATTTGTCTGCTAGCTTGTTCTTCCCTCTCAGTTTAACATTCCGCACCAGGACTCTATCTCCTTCTTCAAGAGGAGAAACCACTACACGTTTGTCAAATCTGCACTTGTTGCGATCGGCTACCTTTGCTGCGTTCTTGATGGCAATTTCGTAGCTCTCCTTTAAACAGTCTTTCAAATCACTCACATATTGAGAGTGAGACTTGGTAGGTTCATTCACTGGCAGACCAAAGGCTAAGTCAACCGGCAGCCTGGGCTTTCTCCCAAACATAAGTTCATAGGGAGTGTATCCTGTCACATCATTTCGAGTGCAATTGTAAGCGTGCACCAAAGGCTTCACAAACTCCTTCCAGCAAGATTTCTTCTTGTTTTCGAGTGTACCCAACATCTGGAGAAGGGTTCTGTTGAATCTCTCCACCGGATTTCCTCTCGGGTGGTACGGAGTAGTTCTCACCTTGCGTATTCCTACAATGTGACACAGCTCTTTGATCAGACGTGACTCGAAATCTGGCCCTTGATCGCTGTGCAATTTCTCGGGAAATCCATAATGTAATAGAAAGTTTTCCCATAGGGATTTAGCCACAGTCTGCGCCTTCTGGTTTCGGGTAGGCACAGCCACTGCATATTTGGTAAAGTGGTCTGTAATGACTAATATGTCCTTGATGTTGCTCTTATCTGGTTCTATGGACAAGAAGTCCATACAGACCAACTCCAACGGCCTGGTAGTCTTGATATTCACCATGGCAGCAGCTTTCTCTGGAAGCTTTTTCCTACGTACACATCTCTCACAGGTCTTAATCTTTTCTTCCACAGATAAGGACATTTTTGGCCAAAAGAATCTGGTCCTGACAAGGTCAAGAGTCCTTTCCATGCCCATGTGCCCCATGTCATCATGAAGACTCCTCAACACTGTTTCTCGCAGGACAGCAGGTAAGGCTAGCTGATAAAGGGTGTTTCCTTGATCTTGCCTCTTCCTGTAGAGCACTCCATCTCTCAATTCCAGACGACTCCACTCTCGTATCCACAAGGCAATAGCAAGGGACTGGCTCTTTGGAATAGAAGGCTTCTCATTCAACTCCAAACAATCAATTATGATTTTGAGGTCTGGATCCATCCTCTGCTGCTTCACCAACTCTTCATTGGACAGGTGAGGAATAACTGGTAGACCATGCTCATCTTCCTCTTCAAACTCATCAGGTAGCACATTTGCATGAAGAGCCAAAGACTCGACAAGGGCAAAGGAAGGGTTCAACAATCCACAACCATTACGAAACTCAGCAATCTGATGTCTTTCGCAGATGGCTTTTATGGCTTCTGGCAGGATAACAGAATTTTCAGCTGTTGCTTCATCTAGATGATGAAGGGTAAACTGTTTTATCCTCTCCCTCTCTTTCCGGGACACCAGATCGTCCAATGGCTCTCCATGTGGGCGTCGAGAAAGCCCATCGGCATCCTGATTCTGGCTTCCTGCCCTGTACTGTAACTTGAAATTGTAGGTGGACAGGCTTGACAACCAACGATAGCTAGTGGCATCCAGCTTTGCAGACGTCAGAATGTAGGTTAAGGGGTTGCTATCTGTTACCACTACAAATTCCGTTCCATACAAGTAATCACTAAATTTAGATGTAACTGCCCATTTGAGAGCTAGAAATTCTAGCTTGTGAGCTGGGTACTTGGTTTCACTTTTCGTCAATCCTCGACTTGCAAATGCAATCACCCGCATCTGTCCTTCTTGCTTCTGGTACAAGGCTGCTCCGAGCCCGGTGGTACTAGCATCGGTATGCAAAACGTAAGGAAGTGTTGGATTTGCAAATCCTAGGACAGGAGCAGAAATGAGTCTTTCAATGATCGCATCAAAGGCTTGTTGACACGAGTGATTCCATCGATCCCCAAACTGCTCTTTGGGGTCAAGGTACTTTTTACTCTTGTCTTGACCGTGACCCTTCCGAAGTGGTGGATACCCTGTTGTGAGATCATTAAGAGGCTTGATGATCTTAGAGTAATCCTGGACAAACCTCCTATAATATCCAGAAAACCCCAGGAAAGATCTTAATTCCTTGAGGTTCTTAGGCCTTGGCCAGGTTTTAAGGGCCTCAGTTTTCACCGGATCTGTCTCCACTCCATTCTCAGATACAATATGACCCAGGTATCGAACAGAGGTCTGGAAAAATTTGCACTTTGCAGGTGATAATTTTAATCCATACTCTTTGAGTCGTTTCAAGACTTGCAACAGCCGTGACTCGTGCTCTTCGAGACTTTCAGAGAAAACTATCAGATCATCAATGAAGACTAAAACTTCTTTCCTGTTCAAATCCCCCATGCATCGCTCCATTAGCCTTTGAAACGTACTTGGGGCATTGGTGATCCCCTGGGGCATCCTATTGAACTCCCAGAACCCCAAGGGACAAACAAAGGCAGTCTTACACTTGTCAGCTTCTTCCATCTCGATCTGATAATACCCTGATTTTAAGTCAAGGACAGAGAACCACCTTGAACCAGTCAACACTGAAAAGACTTCCTCTAAATTCGGCAAGGCGTACGCATCCTTGATGGTTTGCGAGTTGAGCTTTCTGAAATCAATACACAGACGAACAGAGTTGTCTTTCTTCCTCACAACCACTATAGGGGAGGCAAAGGGAGATTCTGACTCTTGAATGATTCCAGCCGCTAACAACTCTTGCAGATGCTTTCTTACAGCATCAATGTCTTGAGGGAAGATAGGTCGAGCCCTGTGTTTGAACGGTGTCTCGTCGCTAAGCTTTATATGGTGGGTGACTTTGTCAGTGTGTCCATAATCTAAGTCGTGCAAAGCAAAGACTTCGGGCATGGAATTCAACTGATCTGTTATCCGTTTTTTCCATTCAGGTGACAAGGGTGAATCTCCAAAGTCGAAACTGAGATTGGAACAAACAGGAGTTTTTGCATTCACAGCACTGGAATTCATTTGTTCATTCTTCATTACGCTCTGCACTGCATGCATCTCAGCAATTATAGTTCTGGGCTGGATGGTGATATCAGTCTGGGTTTCATTCCTTAGCACAACTGGTAACTGATAATGCCTCTTGGAAGGTAAAGTATGCAAACAGCTAGCAACCAGCAAACCACCAGGAACTGAGGGTGAGGTTGGTGACTCTAAAGCTACCCATTTCTCTACATTAGGGCTGTTCCCCAAAACATGTCCATCCAGGACCACTGTACTCCCAGCGGGCACTACCTTCGGAACGCTCCCCTTGAATTTCACCCAGCCCACCATATCAACACATGTTTGTCTGTGTCTTGCTTCCAGAACTTTTAGCACTGCGCGATAACCATGAGAGGTGGATTGAGGGTGTTCTGCGGGCTTCGGGACATAGTAACTGTAAAGGGCATCTAATGAGTTAGTACCAATCAGAACTTGAGGCGTGTTCATCAAGTCTGGAACCACTAAAGCTAGGGTAGGTACCTCTGCTTCTATTCCAAGAAACTCTCTGGGAAACTTTAAGACCAGTTCCACATATCCGAGATAAGGCACTGCTTGTCCATTCGCCCCTTCCACTTCCAGCAAGTTGTTCAGTGACTTCAGAGGATGGTCTGACAAGTGCTGTTCATAGAATGACAAGGGAATTGTGGTGACCTGAGATCCTGTGTCCAAAAGGCAGGAAACTTCTTTTCCACCAACAGCAATGTGGGCAGTACACTTTATTCCTACCAACCCTCTTGGTAAGTTGCATGAAGGTGGGTTGCTGCAAGCATGTTGGTTGAACAAGTGTCTAGACTTTCTTGGGCAATTCTTTCCTTGTTCGGTCTCTGTATGCCCCTCTACAGAGACCATTCTCAGTTTAAAGTTTTCATAGCTGCAGCGTGGTGTGAATCCCACTGGGCCTGTCGCTCTCTTAGCTTATGTCATTTTTCTGCAACTTTGGAGGGATCAGGAGCATTATCACAACTGCTGGCAAGATGACCGTCTTCCCCACATCTGAAACAATACCCCGGACGGGGCCTGCTGCCAGGTGTGTGACCATTTCCGGAACACTCTGTTGCGCTTGATTCAGGTAGCTTGTGTTTGTGACAGTCTCTGGACTGAGGGAACTTCTCAAAACGGTTTCTGTGCATCTCAGAAGCAGTAATTTGGACTTTCAAGTCAGCAATCTGTCTCTTTAAGTCAGCAATTTCAGTCACTTCCACATCATTCTTTTTTGCAGTAGCTGCCGTTTTCATAGCTGAGACCTGGGCCTGCAACTCAGTGACAGCCTTTCTCAGTGCACTCACTTCATCTGGTTTCGCTTGAACGGGTTTGTCCTTCTGACCAGAATGCTTTTGCAGGGAACTAACTTGAGCTTGGAGTTCACAGACTTGCTTTAAAAGAGTTGCTTCAGCATGGTCAACATCAAGTGCATCGCATGGGTGTGCAGATATCTGGTGGGTTGACATTCTCAATTTCGAAGGAGCAGGACAGTGCTTGTTTAATCCTAAATGCTTCCGCATTCGTTCCTCTTTGGAGGCATTTTTGTCTTCTTCTGTGCGAATGAGCACCACTAATTCTGCAAATGAAGGTGGGTTGGATTTCCTCTTTTCCAGCTGAAGGTCAGTGATGAGGCCGTTGTCCCAACAGCCACGACAAAATTGCTTCAGAAGACAACAGTCTCTTTCACTTTCAGATATTCCACCTCGTCGAATTGTTGTGCTCATGAGAACTTGTAATCTATGCAAATAAGTTGAAGGCTTCTCGCCATGATTTTGAAGAGTGCTCATGAACTTGGCTAGCAACTCGTCTCCGTCTTCAACAGAGCCATACACAGACTCCAGCAGTTCCAGATACACAGTAGGTAGGCTTTTGGGGGAGACGTGTTTGACAATATCTGCAGCTGGGGGAAGCAGACTGTCAAGAATTTTCCTTGTTCGATGCAAATCAGAGATTGAGGGATCTGTCATAAGAAGGTCGACACTCGCACGCCAAGTATCGAAGTCTGGCTCATTTCCAGGGCGAGGAATTTTACCAGAAAAGGCCCGAAGGCGAATTAAAGCTTGTTGCGATGACGCAGCTTCATTTGCCTTCACAATGTGCTCTACCACCACTCGTTGTACCGTGGGTGTGTCTAGGATACTTGCTGAGATGCCTGGGGACACTATTGTAACAGGTATGGCTCCATTGGCTTCCGACTGCAAGGGTGTAGCAGTAGTTGTGTTCTCCCTAACCGGGCTTTTTAACTCTGGGTTCTCATCACTCAACAGAGGGGGATTGCTGCCCCCCGGACTCAGGAGACTGTTACCAAGATTGCAGTAACTCACTCCCTGTGACTCCGCTGGTTCTTTTCCAGAAACACTAACCTGGTGAATCTTTGCCAATTCTTCCTGGAGCACATCTTGAAATGACTTCCCGCTTGCACTGGCAATTGCTTGCAGTTCTTCAAGGTACCCCTTAGTAACTTCACTGGTGTCAGCCTGAGGGCACATACTGTCTAAGGGTTGTATATGAAAAGTAACATTCAGGTCAGTAGGGCATACAAATGTCAAGGGTAGTAAAGGTCCTAAATTTTGCATGGCAGTACTATGGGCAAATTCCACTATGGCATTACGGTGGAATTTTGAGGTAGGGTCATCTATCAGCAAGTTACGTTTTATAGAACCATATCGAAGCAAATATGCTTCAACGTGCTGGTCTGCTTCAGTTAACGCAAGGCCGCTAACGAGGACAGCATTTGTAACGTTCACGTTTTCTTGTTTCACTATATTCATTTTGACTGTTTCACTCTGTTAAAGTATAACTTCCCCTTTTTAGTCTTGCACTTACTATTTTTGTTCTGTTTTTTTTTTTTATTTATATATATATATTTATTTTTTCCTCCTGGCTGGGCTCGCCAAATTTTTGTAACCTCAATCACAAGCTTAAACTAGGTATAGGCCAGTCACAGAAGATTAAGTGCGACTCTCTGGAGGAAAAAATACTAATGGTACACGACGACAACAAAAGGGGAATAACCACTCAAAACATCAATGGTAAGTATTAAACATAAGAAAAGTATTTATATTTTTCTTATCTTTTTAGGAAAACAAAACACAATATAAACCACTGTATGTCTCATTCAATTGAAATATCCAATGAGAAATAAACAAACAAAAAAAAGTTCAAAAGTTTCGATTCAGAAAATCAGTGTTTCAGTTCAGATTCAGGAAAGAAAAAAAAAACACAATAATATGACTTAGTCCATGAACAATCAGTTTCTCAATCCAGCGAGTCCGAAAGGAAAATAAAAAAATAAAAAAAAAAATAATAATTTGCACAGTCCAGTAGAATAAAGGTGATTAAAGAAGAATGGTTCGTCCTACCAATATGTATTCCTCACGCTTGAAACTATATCACCAGGTACGATTCAGATGGGAATGGCTCGCCAGTCCTCGCAATGCGCACACAGCAAAAGGCAAGGACAATTCCTCGACGTCAATCTCAACCGCTGAAGCTCAGGATCGGCAGCAGATGAAACATTCACTCATATATGCTCAAAGGAAAGAAGAGGAAAAAACAAAACAAACAAAAAAAAAAACCCGGCCTTGAAAACACAAAGCCAAAAAAAAAAAACAATCATTAAATCACATTTTCCAATTATTCAGTCATCATATCTCATTTCAATTCCTAATTAACTATTTTAATCTCAAAAATGTCTGTCTGATCAATTTCATTCTCCTCGTACACCGAGAACGTGCATGCTAATCAACTCACGTGCGGTCGACACGTTAGAAATATATGTACATGGTTAGCAAGCTAGCACCTCGTGGTAATGAACTTGGTAATGAGAAGAAAAGAAAAAAAAAAACTAACTTCACACAAATATATACATTTTCCTTCAACCTTGAACACCATTTACACATTCACCTTACTTTACAACCGTACACAATACTCATTTAAACAACATATGCATCATTTCACGTCATTCAAATTATATATGTATACAATTTAGTCAGATATTCACATTACTCTTATGCTTCACATTCAAAAACAACATCTTATAAATAAAATGTTACTCACCAAGGAGAATATAATCCAAAAAGAAAAGAAAATATTTAGGTGATTATCCTAAACACCCATCGCTTTGGTCTTATTACTTCTGTAAATCGCCACTGCCTAAATCTTCCTTCCGATCAAGAACATACAGAACTTCTGTTCAATAAAATCAAAGTTTGTTTTTATCTCTTATCAACTTGAATACAGGTAATGTTTTCGCATGGCTTCTCTCATATAGCTTCTCTCATATTTCTCTTTTTTCGACGATCTTTTTAGGGGCGGGGCTCAACTTTCGCTTCATCCAATTGGCAATCTCTTTAGGTTACTCTGACTAGTTTCAACTTAGAATTATTTTAAAATACAATTATTGTTTTGATTTCTCTCTCTTTTTTTATATACTATATTGAATAATATAGATGATTCATTTTCTACATATAATGTGTTGTTGGTTTTTTTTTTTTCCTTTTCTTTTTCTCAAGGTTCTATTTTAACCCTTTGTGACCTGGGTTACACCTAGCAACAAGGACAGTAGTAGGGAAGGCAGAAAACAAATTCAGAAAAAAAAATTCCCCAGAGTGTTGACCTTACATTGTGATAATGGAAATCATTGAGAGAGAGAATGTGAACGTGGAAAATGCACTCATAGTCAGAGGCCTCACGTTGACCGAGGCAGACGATGAGCTGAGTACTTTCTTGCAGAAGTATGTCTCAGTTAAACGTAATTTGATGATTGATGATCAAACTTCTGAGTTCCATCAGCATGCTATTGTGGAATATGCTCACAGCTCTGCGATGCTGAATTTAAAGCCAATGTTACCCTTGACCCTGGGAAGCCTCTCGAACCCAAGTGTTACATTCCAAGTACGAACTCTGGCTAGCGTCTGTAACCGGACGGTTAGTGATGAAGTCACTGAGGGGTATATTGGAAAATTGAAAATTGTGCTTCAGGAGGAGTTGGAAAAACTCCAAGAAACCCACTTTGCTAACTGTACTCCAGAAAGAGCACAAAATGCAAGCTTTGATGAGTCCTGTAGTGCAGAGGCGTGTTCCCCGATACTCTTGTCGACCTATGCAGAAACAGTAGGAATGCGAACCCCAGAATCCAAAGACCCAATCAAGAGACGGATGGCCCCTATGGCCTTCCCAAATCCAGAAACCACTTTTGATGGTGTCACAGTGACTACTAGCCCTAGTTTTCCTGTGAACGTTGCAGACCCACCGGGCATTCAAAGAATGGTAGTAGAGCACATAGTGAAGACAGCTGATGCTGCAATGGTACAGCAAACCTCAGTTCGCCTTAGGATTTTCTCAGGGAGGTGCCCGCGCCCTCCAAATGAACCTGATTTTGATACTTGGCGAGCAAGTGTAGACCTCCTGCTAAGTGACCCGTCTGTTTCAGATTTACATAGAGTACGTAGGATCTTAGACAGCTTGTTGCCTCCCGCCGCAGATGTAGTGAAGCATGTGCGGCCTCCAGCTTTGCCTGCGGTATATCTCGAGTTACTAGAGTCAGTGTACGGTTCTGTGGAGGATGGTGATGAACTGTTGGCCAAGTTCATGGGCACCTTACAGAACCAGGGTGAAAAGTCATCAGATTTCTTGCACCGGTTGCAAGTTCTTCTGAGTTCAACAATCAGGAGGGGAGGCATTGCAGAGAGAGATCATGATCGTTGCCGCTTGAAACAGTTTATGAGAGGGTGTTGGGACAATGGTCTAATTGACAGCCTTCAGTTAGGAAAGAGCGAGACTCAGCCACCCACTTTTGCTGAATTGGTGGTGTTAATTCGAACAGAGGAGGGTAAGCATGCCTCCAAGGAAGAGCGGATGAAAAAGCACCTTGGTTTGTCAAAAACTCCTGTTAGTTACCCGAGACCACGAGCTGCCACTCAGCAAGTGTCTGTCTATTCACATGAGACTCCAAACTCTAACACTTCTGAAACTGACCTTCTAATGAATCAACTTGCAGAAATCCAGGCCCAAGTTGCTATTCTAGGTCAAGCCCCTGGCTAGAAGCGCCAGAGTGGGTGCTCTGAGAAGGCAGAGTTGAACACTTTGAGGAAAGTAGTGGAAGAGTTCAGATGACTCAGAAGTCGCTAACCTGCGACGACAAGTTGCTGAACTGCAAGCTCAGAATGCTGCTCAAAAGAGTTATAGAGACTACTCCCGGGAGACTGCTAGTCCTAGAGTTTTTACGCCTCAGAATTTTGAGACAGACACTGGTAGGGGTGCTAGAAGGGCCCAACCAATGGCAAATCGACCTCGCCCTGGATATTGTTTCCGATGCGGAGAGGATGGCCATTTGGCTGTCGCCTGCGATAATCCTGTAAACCCCCCAAAAGTTGAGGAAAAGCGCCGTAAGTTGAGGGAGCAGCAGGCCCAGTGGGACTCTCTGCATGGGAATTCCTCTTTGCCTTTAAACTAAGGGATGTCTCTGTAGCGGGGCATACAGAGACAAGGTGTAAAAGTAGCCGCCCTAAGTGTTATAGGCAAGTGCCTGTCGCAAGCAATCATCATAAGTCACCCCCTAAGGAATCTGCCGAAGGGGTTAGTAGGAGTAAAGTGCACTGCGCAGATCATTATCGGCGTTAAAGAGGTAGGTTGTCTCCTAGACACAGGGTCTCAGGTTACTACGGTTCCCCAGTCGTTCTATGAGGCGCATCTGTCTGATCACCTGCTGAAGTCGCTAGGAAATCTGTTAGATGTGGAGGGGGCCAATGGGCAAGCTGTGCCATATTTGGGTTACATCGAGTTAGCCTTGAGGTTCCCGAAAGAGTTCGTAGGCGTTGAAGTCGAAGTCCCCACTTTAGCTTTAGTAGTTCCGGATCTAAAGAGTCTGTCGCAAGTTCTTGTCGGAACCAACTCCCTGGATGTGCTTTACAGTCACTGCATTAGGGAGAAGCAGAGTAATCCTTGTTCCAGCCTTCATGGATATCAGGCAGTGCTTAAAGTCCTTGAGGCAAGATGGAGGCAAACTAGTAGTGAACCATTGGGGCACGTGAAACTGATGGGGAATTTTCCTGAGGTCGTGCCTGCCGGGAACACAGTGGTCCTGAATGGCTATGTTCATCTTCGGGAACCTTGTACGGAGAAGTGGGTGACTCTTGAGCCGCCATCAGCCCCATTCCCAAGCGGTCTCTTAGTTGCAAACTGTGTGCACACATTGCCTTCTAGACGATCTTCTCAGCTTTCGGTTTTGCTCAAAAATGGTACTCAAACAGATATAACGATTCCCCCTAAAGCTGTACTTGCTGAGATCTACGCTGTACAGAGGGTAATAGAGAAAACAGCCCAGAACCCAGCGAAGTTGAACCAACAGCACCTACCCTTGCTAACCTTACCTTTGATTTTGGAGACTCTCCCTTGTCTTCAGACTGGAGGGAGCGGATATCAAACTTGTTGAATTCTATGCCTGAGGTTTTCTCTTTACATGATCTTGATTATGGCTGTACAGGTCAAGTGAAACATCAAATCAGATTATCTGACGAGACACCCTTTAAGCATAGGGCGCGTCCTATCCACTCCCAAGACATTGATGCGGTTCGAAAGCATCTTCAGGAACTAATGACTGCTGGAGGTATTCGTGAGTCTGAGTCCCCCTTTTCTTCACCCATAGTGGTAGTCCGAAAGAAAGATGGCTCGGTACGACTCTATATCGACTTTCGTAAGTTGAATTCCCAGACGATCAAAGACGCATACGCTCTGCCCAATCTAGAAGAAGTCTTTTCTGTATTTACGGGCTCAAAGTGGTTCTCGGTGCTTGATTTAAAGTCTGGGTTCTACCAGATTGAGATGGATGAGGCCGATAAGTGCAAGACTGCTTTCGTATGCCCTCTTGGATTCTGGGAATTCAATAGAAGGCCCCAGGGAATCACGAATGCGCCAAGTACGTTCCAAAGACTAATGGAGCGGGGTATGGGTGATCTCCACCGGAAACAGGTACTAGTCTTTATTGACGACTTGATAGTCTTTTCAAAGACCTTGGAAGAGCACGAGTCACGGTTAGTACAAGTCCTCAATCGACTTAAAGAGTACGGGTTGAAGTTGGCGCCTGAAAAATGCCGTTTCTTTCAGACATCCGTCAAATATTTGGGGCATGTTGTCTCGAGGGACGGGGTAAAGACTGACCCGGCTAAGATCGAGGCTCTAAAAACTTGGCCAAGGCCCACAAATTTGAAAGAACTGAGAGCTTTATTAGGCTTTGCGGGGTACTACAGAAGGTTCGTGTGTGACTACTCGAAGATAGTCAAACCTCTCACGGGACTCACTGAAGGGTACCCTCCACTTCGTAGGGGCCGCAGTGGGAAACAAGAAGGGGGCGAGTATTTCAATACCAAAGAGCAGTTCGGTGATCGGTGGACTGTTGCATGTCAGAATGGCTTTGATGTCATCATTTCTAAGCTGACCTCTGCTCCTGTCCTGGGATTTGCTGACCCCAGGCTCCCGTATACGCTTCACACCGATGCCAGTACTATGGGGCTTGGCGCAGCATTGTACCAGGAGCAGAACGGGCAGATGCGGGTGATAGCGTTCGCCAGCAGGGGATTGACAAAGAGTGAGGCAAAATACCCTGCACATAAGCTTCAATTTTTGGCATTAAAGTGGGCTGTCACAGCCAAGTTCAGTGATTATTTGTATGGCACAGACTTCACTGTTGTAACAGACAGTAATCCCCTGACGTATGTTTTGACTTCCGCGAAGCTTGATGCTACCAGCTACCGTTGGTTGTCTAGCTTGTCGACCTATACCTTTAAGCTCCAATATAGGGCTGGGAGTCAGAATCAGGACGCACACGGTCTTTCCCGGCGTCCACATGGTGAGCTCTTGGATGATCTAATCTCTCAGAAAGAAAGAGAAAGGATCGAGCAGTTTACACTTCACCACCTTGCGGATCCTGGAAACGGGTCTGATGTTCTCATGGCGGATGTAGTAAAAGCCATTTGTGAGAGGCATCTGGTGATTGGTCTCCCCGAAGATCCTGGTTTGGCACATTCTTCAATTACATTAGTCGAGTCCCTCTCTCATTGTGTTGATGCCTTGCCGAATGAGTTGCAACACGAGGCTGAGCATGGTCCACCTGACCTTCCCAAACTCGTCAAACACCTGACATGGTGTTGTGGTTGAGGGAATGGAGTCGACTTGAACTAAGAAATGGAGCGCTGTATAGGAGAAGACAGGAGCAAGGAGTCTCTCACTATCAGTTAGTGTTGTGCAGTCTTCATGATGACATGGGGCACTTAGGTATTGAGAGAACTCTAGACTTGGTGAGGTCCAGATTCTTCTGGCCCAGGATGTTTCAGACTGTTGAAGAGAAGATTAAGACGTGTGAGCGTTGCGTGCGCAGAAAGAGACCCCCAGACAGAGCAGCTCCTCTGGTCAGCATCAAGACCAGTAGGCCTTTGGAGTTGGTCTGTATGGACTTTTTGTCGTTAGAACCAGATCACAGTAACACTAAGAACATATTGGTTATCACAGACCATTTTACGAAATACGCCGTAGCGATACCGACTCAGAACCAGACAGCTCGTACCGTCGCAAAATGTCTGTGGGAAAACTTCTTGGTGCACTACGGTTTTCCTGAAAAGCTACATAGTGACCAAGGGCCAGATTTCGAATCCCACACGATAAGGGAGTTGTGTCATGTTGCAGGTATTCATAAAATTCGAACCACACCTTATCACCCCAGAGGTAATCCAGTAGAGCGTTTCAACTGGACACTCCTCCAAATGTTGGGAACGTTGGAAAATGAGAAAAAGTCTAGGTGGAAAGAGTTTGTGAAACCCTTAGTACATACATACAATTTTACGCTCCATATGAGCTCATGTTTGGGCGATTGCCTCGATTACCAGTGGATCTAGCTTTTGGCCTACCAGCAGAAGCTCCAGCTAAATCCCATTCCCAATATGTGAAAGATTTGAAAGATCGGTTGCGAGAGAGCTATGAGATAGCTAAGAAGAATTCTGTTAAATTAGCAGAACGTAATAAAGAAAGGTTTGATAAACGTGTGGTTGTTTCTACCTTGGAAGAAGGTGACAGAGTTCTTGTGCGCAATGTTAGGTTGCGAGGGAAACATAAGCTCGCTGACAAGTGGGAGCAAGGTGTTCAAGTAGTGGTTAAGAGAGCGAGAGACTTACCGGTGTACACTGTTCGACCTGCTGGGCAGAGTGGTCCTCTCAGGACGGTACATCGTGATTTGTTGTTGCCCTGTGGATTTTTGCAACCAGGTCAATGTGAGAAGCAATCTGAGAAAAAGGGTTGCAGGCCCAGAACTAGAGCCTGTGTGAGTAACGATGATTCACAAGAACCAGAGTCTGAATGTGAATATGAGTCTGATACTGATCAATTCTTTAATCCTGTATTTGGGGATACGTTGAATTTTGAAACCCGAGTTCTAGGGAGCCCTGAGCACTTACCCTGCCGAAATCCTCAGAATGTCCCAGTTGACTTACCTGTTGTTGAATCTGTAAGAGAGAGTATACCCACCTGTGAATTCTCAGAGAAGGATCCAGTGAAACCTGTAAGAGAGAACTTACCTGAATCTGGAGAAGTAGAAGCTCCTCCTGTTGAGATAGAATCTGGTCGTATTGATTCAGAGGTTCCGGTGAGGGAAGAACCAGGATTTGATCTCTGTTCTGAGTTTCCTTCTCAGTAGGCTGAAACAGAAATTGATTGAGAGGTTGAGAGCAGAAGTAAAAAGAACCCAGTTCTGGGTGAAACTAAGAATGCTGGAATTGATCAGAGTGAACGAGAGAATGACACAGAGTTTGAAGAGGGAGTTATTCCCAGACGTTCGCAAAGAGAGCGACGACCTGCAAAAAGGCTTGAATATCCTCAGTTAGGAAATCCACTTACTGTAGTGATTCAGTCTCTGTTGCAAAGTTTGAGCGTAGCATTCAGTACTTCGTTAGAGGGGGTGAATGTTTCTCCCATTGATGATGTGCCTGTGGTTGTGACTCAACCCCAAAGGAGAGGTGTAGATGCAGCGGGACGTACATGTATTCAAGAGGGGAGGGTGTAACCCAGGTTACTAAAAAGAGATTTTGCTGAAGTAAAGAAAAGAAAGAGACTAAGGGCCAATCCCAATTCTACCCCTTACCCCTTCACTTTCCCCTTCCCCTCTGTTTTGCACGTGCACGTGAAGGGGTAGGGCTGTCCCAATTCTCTTTTGGTTGGAGGGGGAGGGCTAAGGGGAAGGGCCGGATAGCCCTTCAAACGAAGATTTTTCGGGACCACACTTCAAACGAAGGGGTATGAGAAGTGTCACTGCATACACCGGCTACAGACGCGAAATGGCTGCCCAAGCTAAAAACAAGACCCATAAATGTACAAATTTTTGGCTTTAATAAGTATTTTAACAACAAATAATGATTTGCTTTATGTTACATTCAATCTTGTGTTCATATTTACGGTCAGTTTCTTCAAAGAAACTTTTGTAAAAAAAAAAAAAAAAAAAAAAAAAAAAATCGCTAAAATCGCTATAGTTTGCTAACGATAGTTCCGCAACATATTTACATGTCTGATAACTGGTGAATGTAATTGCGGAAGGGAATTGGCTTATATTTATATACATTTGCTATGAACACATTGTTTTCTTGTGGTTATATGTGAACACGATATAAACTAACAGTGCTTACAGTTTCGTGCTTTTTGCAACATGATCAGATCAACCAGTCTGACAGCGAGCAACGTTTCCTTAAGTCCAAATAAGTCCATTTTGCAGCCATCATATAACGTTACCATAACTGATCCACCAGCAAACTTAGGCGTCGAAGATATCGTCGTCTCCGTTGTTTTCTGCGAACTTCACAAGACAAATGCAAAAAAATAGCTGTAACCCACGCAACTGAGATGACTGCAGCTGTCGACGGCATCTTGTAAGTTTGTGATAAACATCGGCGCATCTCCTGTGACGTAGGCGCTACGACGTATAATGACGTGTAACGGTGTAGTAGTGGTGTCCCATTTCTTAGGGGAATATTTTCACCCCTACGCCTTGCCACTCTGTTTCAAGGGTCAAGGGGAAGGCGAAGGGTTAGGGGTAGGGGTAGACGAAGGGGAAAGGGGTAGAATTGGGATTGGGCCTAACACTCATGAACGTTTGAACAGTTATTTTATTAAATATCTGTGAAGAGAAAAAAAATATATAAGAAGAATACATAAATTAGAATTTAGGAAAAAAAGAGTGGTTTAACCTAATAAGGCAATGATTGGTCTAAATAGACGAATGAGAGTTAGCCCGCCTCAGTGGGTGGAGTCAGCAGAATAGAGAGATGATGCAATGTCCCTTGCGAGAGGAAGAAGCAGCGAGCACGATCCTGGAAGAGAAGAGAAAAGTTGAATTAGAGTGAACAAACTAGTAGTTTTATCATAGAAACAATAGAAAGAGATTTTGAAATAGAAACATAGATTCGGATATTGTGATAGATGATTTTGAGTGAATGTGAGACTGATTTTACGAACGTGCAGAGAATACGGGCCTAAAGTTGGGAGAGTTTGCCTTAAACTTTTCTAATCGAGAATTGAGTTCTCTTGGTAAATGAAATTACTGAGTTCATTATTATTATTGAGTTTTTTTTGTGTAAATGTTTTATAAGAGATGTTCAAGCATCAAATATGTGTGTTATATGCAGTTGAATGTATGTAAGAGAAAAAAAGCCGTGTAAGAGTCAATTTTCCGGTAAAAAAAAAAAAAGAGAAAAAATATTGCATAAATGTGTTAAACAAGTGATGTTTTAAAGTTAAAATTTATTTTGAACAGTTAATGAGATGTAAATTTAATAGTTTTCGTCGTGTAATTGAGCTTGAGCAAACGGTCGAGTGTGACGCACATGTAATTTGAGCAGATGAGGCCTAGCGCGTCATTTGAAAACTTGCTCTTTGTATATGTATGTGAAGTTAATGTGTTAATGTTATAATAAAAGTGAAGTTAGAAATGTTAAGTGTTGTTTATATTCAGATTAAGTGTTGTAATAATGTGTATTTTGAGGAGAGTGTCTAATTGTATTTCTGGCCTTGTCTTTTTCAAGGTTGTTTTTTTTTTTTTTTATTCCTTTTCTTGGGTTTTCTTTTGGATCTTTGTCTGTTATCTTTTCTAATTTCTGAGTTGGATGCTGCATTCCGGAACATTGGACGAGTTGGAGAAGTTTGCACGTGTATTGTCCCTGCTTCACATCGAAAGAACGAGAAACTGTTGCAAGCAGGAACTGGCGAGCCATGCCCATATAAGGATTGAACTGTGGATCAAAGAGTGAACAGTGTGGTAGGACTGAGCACATGTTTTTTTTTTCTCTTTTCCTACTGAACTGTTAAGCAGAGCTGAATTTGCAGAAGAAGGATCTCGCGAAAGAACAGTGAACTGTGAACAATCGCGGCGACAGTATTGTGGTGGAGACTTCGTCTAATACCACTGGGTATGTTAGACGAGGTCGAAGTATTCATAGGACAGTTAGGAGGCAACGTGGAGGCAGGGTGAGGAGTCGCAATGACAATGACAGTAGTCCGAGCTGTGCACACTCGGCGCGCGCGCGAGGCAGATCTGGCCGCGCTGCTCGTATCATGTCACTCATGATCTGTGCGAGTGAGCGTTTGAACTAAACAGTAGTATATAACCCTGCAGCTTGTGTCAAAATGATTTATGACCCTATGATTGACAGGTGGGCGGGGCTAACCTTTGACCTTCCGGAGGATGTGTTCCGGAGGTCCCTTTGATGTAGGGATTAACCTTTGACCTATCGATCGATCAAGTTGACAGTTGTCTTTGATCGTGGGTATGAGGGTTGTCTTTGATCTGGGTATAATAATTTATTTTGACAGTTGTCTTTGCCCTATTGACCTGGAAATGATCCGTCAAGTTGTCAGTTGTCTTTGATCCGGGTTTGACAGTTGTCTTTGATCCGGGGGTATGATATATCAAGTTGACAGTTAGTTTTACCCATTGATTTTGGCCTATTGGCTTTGAAGATTTGGTCACGGAATCCCCCTCCCCACCAGCCCGCACGCATTGCCGGGGGATTTAAAATCTGACTCGAGTTGAAAAAGCATTGTTCATTTAAAATGGTTATAAAATTTAGTCATTTACAAAATATCTTACACTAAAGTTGAAAAACCTTCATTCCTTTAAAATAAATATCTTACTGACGCAATTATTTCAAAAATAAAATCATCTTACCTTTTCACTATGGTGAAGAATTGGATTAAAGTTGACAGTCTTTGAGCTAAATGTGTGTCTGTGTGACACCCGATATCCTGGCATTTCCTGAGCACACTATATAAATGGGGCCTGTGAGAAAATATTTCCCCCTAAGTAGAGTTGAAAAACATTGATCTTTAAAATAAATATCTTACTGAACCAATTATTTCAGATAAAATAAGTTTAAAGTTTTGATACAAAATATCAAATAGAGTGTTTTTCTCCCACACCGGCGTTTTGACACTCTGTGATTCAGAGTGGAGTAGGAATGTGTGTGTGTGTGTGTGTGTGTGTGTGTGTGTGTGTGTGTGTGTGTGTGTGTGTGTGTGTGTGTCTCTCAAACACCAGCGCATGACAGGCATGGTCTCTGCGCTAAGTGTGTGCGTCTGTCTGTGAGTTTGTGCGTGACCCCCAATTCCTGCATCCCCCTGCTGGGGAGTGAAAGTGAGAAAATATCTCACACTAACTAAAGTTGAACAACATTCATTCCTTTAAAATAAATATCTTAAAATAAAATAAAAATCAAAAATAAAATCATCTTACCGTTTCACAGTACTGAAGAAATGGATTAAAGTTGACAGTCTCTGAGCTAAATGCATGTGTGTGTGTGTGTGTGTGTGTGTGTGACACCCGATATCCTGGCATTCCTGAGCACACTATATAAATGGGGATAGTGAGAAAAATCATACTGATCTTTAAAAGTGTATAAAATGCACATTTAGTCATTCACAAATATTTTTCATACTAACTAAAGTTGAAACACATTCTGTTCTTTAAAAAGTATATAACACAAAAATAAAATCATCTTACTGTTTCACCATGGCTGAAAAAAACCCACAAGTGTTTCCCCTGAAGTCTTTTCTCTCTGTCACACCAGCGTGTGGCTGGCCTGGTATCTGTTTTTGTGACACGTTCCTGAGCCCATTGAGAAATATCTTACACAACCTGATGAAAAGCATTGTGTTTTCCTTTAAAAGTGTATAAATTAAAATATATCATATATAAAATAAATAGTTTACTAATTTAACTAAAGTTGAAAATCATGCTGTTCATTAAAAAATCTTACTAAATTACTGAAGTTGAAAAGCATTCTGTTCATTTAAAATAAATATTTAACAAAATTACTGTACCAATTATGTTAGATTTAGATAAAAATAAAATCATCTTACATTTTCACCAGGGTTGAAGTAGCTCCTATCACATAGATGTCCATTTAAAGTTGAAAAGAACCCCAGAGTATTTCTCTCCTTCTCTCTCTCTCACACCAGCGTTTGACAGTCAGAGGGGTGTGTTCAGTGATCAGAATGAGACTGTGAATGTTTTGCTAAATTTATTTCATAGTGTATAAGCATTAAAAGTTTGAAATAGTTTCAAACTTATTCAATGAATTCATAAAAAACAAATATGCTATATCGATGGTCTCTGGGGAAAACTTGACTATATTTTTTTATTTATCAGGGTGTATGTAAAGAACTTTGAAATTTGCTGCTCTCACAAGTTATCTCACACATTGTGTGAAATGTTTAATAATTCCTCAAGTAGTATCTGTGAGAAAATCCCCACATAGGCCTATCTGTAGTGAGAGAGCAACAATGAAGACTTTTCGAATCTGTGACGCCTCAGGCCGAGCCCCATTGATAGCCTGCTTATAAGCTCCTTCCGATCACCAGCACATCTTCAGAGAAATACGTTACTTTACAATAATGTTTGCTTCAGGATATAGGGTGACAGAGCAGATGAGCCTCTGTGCATCATGTAATGTTAGTCTGCTAACGCCTTTCCAGAGCCAAAGTTTTGTTCGTACTAAATTTATTTCAAAGCATAATCGTAAAAGTTTAAATATGATCTTTTAAAAATGAAAAGATTGTTTAAATGAAATCTTTACAGTTTTAATACATTCATATCTTTTAGAAGATTACTGTAATGATTTTTGTTTAACGGTGACCTAAAGTATAATTGTTATTAATATAGTTAAAAGACCGTTTAAATCAAATCTGTAAAGTTTTATTAAAATCGTATCTTCTATTTATCTTCTACTTCTGTATGATATAAATGAATTTCATAAATTTAACCTAAGGTATTATTTTTACTAAACATCGTTTGTTCAAAAAATAAAATAAAAAATTGTATAAATCAAGAACTGTGCTTTGGCGTCTTAGATCTTATTTCAAACAGTATTTTTGCCCATGCGACATGAAACATGTTGTCACAATGTTTTTGTTGTTTTAAAAGAAATCCCAGGACTCTACATTGCTCTTATTTAGATTAAGTTGTATCATTTAGAAAAATCACCACACATGTTCAGAGACCCGATGTGCCTCTGTGGTCCATGAGTAATAAGTAAAGTTTGTCTTGAGCGAATATTTAATTTTACTCGTCTTAATTCAAAGCATGATCTTACTTTTTCTACGTTAGCTATGATCTATTGTACGTTTAAGATCATTTTTACTTTTCTTGTATCTCCCGAACTATCCTTATTCATTGTGGAAGCACACAGGGTGAGCCCCTTTACTTACAGTATACTATCGGTTATCTACTCAAAATATATGTAGAATTTTAAAATGTTAGCCTTTGTTGATGCGACAGGCCACATGAACAGACTTTGGAGAGAGCTGATGATACTATAGCGGGAAGCATGCCCCTTTGACCTCCTCAATTTTCTAGGCTTTTTGTCAAATACCCTACAACTTAGTCCTTAATGGTACGCTGTGTAGGAATTTCTCCCATCTAGCGGTGATATTGTATTTTGCATTCAAACGCATAGTGCTCTCTAGCGTCTCGCTTTTTCAAATGCGTGTTGCAACTACGGTAGCCGTTATGTGCCAAGAAGCTATGACAACACGTCTTCCAATAGCACTTCATCGAGTTTAACTATACATGTTCTACTGTTATGCTGCCTATATAATGAATTACACAACCACGGAATGAAAAAGCTTGTAATTTAGACCCTAACATCGACTTACCTGTCGAGAAGAAAGCAGACAACTTCTCCTTCATTAACTCTAACCACCTGGGAAAAGCTATCCCCATATTTGCCCTCGTTTTGAATTTGCCGGACACGTCCCCACTTTAAATGAATTTGTATGCTTTATTACGGCTACGAGGATTGCATTATGAAGTACTGTGCAGTGCAACCTTTCAAGCGCCTCTCACTGACCGCTTCAGATGGTTTCAGTCAGCCGGCTCTGAACGAAAAGGTTGGCTAGTTGAGCTAGGCTAGTGCTTTTTGTCCCTCTCTGCTATTATAGTTTTTCAAGATGGCGGAACGACATGGAGGCCTCCATGGACTTACCCGTACCATGTAAATAAAGATAAGAAATTCTTTGCTTACGAGGATAAGTCAGTTCGTTGGCAAAGGTAATTTTACACCAATGAGAAAATATTTATGAATAAAGACATTGATTTTAGCTAGTAAAATACTTTATAAAAAACTACCATAAGTTTAATTTCAGATGTGTAAATTACAAAACTCAATTTTTCAACCGAGTGAATCTACGCATGAGAGATCTTCAGAAGTCATAACTTCAAACCAAAAGATTAAAAACCAAAGATTAAGCTAAATGACACTAGGTTCCAGCGTACCCCCCAAAATCAAATACTGTTTTACACTTTTCAAAGTATAATCTAGCTTTAAAGTTAGAATAAAAAAGTTAAAATCATGCATATCTACATACGTGTTGTGTTCTGACACAAGGCCAATTAGCTGATTCTTTTTGTTTTATAAATTTACTTTACTTATTTCTACAAATATCAGCCTGATACATATGTACTTAATACACGATGAAACAAGATAATCATGCTACCAATTACGTCTGACACAATGTTTTTTAAGAAAAGTAGTGTTTTAAAATGCAACTAAACCAGATGATTTTTCTTTTGACAAACCTACAGAAATGCATGTCGATTACTAAGTTTCAGGCATAGTGCAAACATGCAATGTTCGAGAAAGTGTAATCTTTGCGAGGTCTCACCCACAAACGCAAAACTTTGTGTTGGGTGATACGGGCATAGCTTTACTAAAGGAAAATATTATGGAAGTAATTTTCAAACCGTAATTATATTACATTTATATTTTATTAATATTATGGTTTCATGTTGATTTAAAGTATTTGTTATTAATTAATACCTTTATTTTTATCTATCACTTCAATATCCAAATTCAGAACACAAAATTTTGTTCAAAAATTGCTCTCTGATCCCAAATAATTAGATAATGTAATGTTCACAAGCTACAGTTAGATATTGTCCTGCATAGTATGTGTGTAAATAGTAGTGCTTAAATCTTTGGCTGTATTTTGTCACACTGTAGCGATGCAAAGTACCATACTCTAGCCTATGGACTAACGTTATACATGAATTCAAAAGACCAAATCACTAAGAAAACAGGGGTGAAAAGCACCGTTTATAATAAATACACAAAGTATTAACGCAAAAAGTAAGCGCATGCTGTTTTACACTTAAACTATTACAACAGAATCACACCTGACTATTGCACTGAGAGACGCATATTCATTAAAGCTCGAGGCTGTTAAACAAAGTTCGGTAAAACCTGCAGATAACATTGCACAAAGTAAATTCTAGTGATCAACTTGCTAAAAAGTAAATACAACATGAGCCATACAGAAAAGCCACTTGTGATCAGTTTTGTAATTGACATTTTATATACTAGTCAATTAGGCCGTTTACATCTTGCTTCTTTTTGTTTTTGTACAGTTTGCAAGTCTCCGAGCGTGGTCAAACATATAGGAATTTATGAAAAACATGAACAGATATTTCTACATGAGATATTTCTTTTAGAACATCTTTCAGCTATGTCTACGAAACATCGACATGAAAGATGAGTATTGCTGTTTTTCTGCTACCTATAAAACTATTATACTTCAAACTCGTCTAGCTATTGCCCATTTCACAGCACAGTCATAGATACACAGTTATTTTATGTATGTGGCTAAACAACGGTTAAGCTAATGAATTACCGGCTATATTTTTACGTGAATGGCGGGATGATTCATTTTTTAATCCGTCTACACCGATACTTTGACACAAGAGTTTTAGGTCTGATCCAGAAAACAAGACGGTAAGCAGTAAGTTATGAAAACATGTGATAAGCAGTTTTGGTCTCATCATCAAAATGTTTTAACATGGCGCAAGTTTCAATTGTTTGATAAATTATCTAACGATTATACCTAACTATCAACAGTTATATGTGAAACAAGCTCAGTCACATTAGAGTTGGATTCTTGTTTATATTGTACATTGTTATTGAACCGCATGTTTAACAGTGCTAGTGTTCTTAAATTGTTTACCACGGTTTCATTTTTAACAACACTTATCGTATTGCCGGGTGTGATTGTAATGTTTTGTATGGTGTCTTCTTTACACTTTCACCCCATGGATATCTGTTTCCTACAGTTAGCTGTAGTGAACTCTAGGTCTTCTCTTTGTTCATATACGACAGTATTCACATGAATTGGCTTGATTTAATAAACTGATGGTTTAAACCACATTATTTTATTATACCATTTTTAAATAGCGCTTAAATGTATATTTTATATTTTAACCATTTATGCGAATATAGAATAGGCCTACCGCACAAGGATCTCTGAAATATTTTTTTCATGTAAAACATCCATGTAGATCTATCTATGTTTTTAAAAATACAAAGACATCTTTCTACCAGCGACCCTCAAAATCTGGGCATACAACAAAACACAGTGCATTCGTGTACGATGATTGATCAGAAAATTACTTTTGTCGCCTTGTTTGAAGAAACACTTTTAACAGCTGGTGCTTGATAACTATTAAACAAGCCTCAATTCGGTAATGATGCGATATTGATATCTTGTTTTAATTTCAACACAATGCGCTAAAGGTCTATAACTGAACTTTAACGTCTTCATATTTGGTAAAAGTTAACTTAAAGCCTTACTTTCTAAACGCTTTTTACGGAACTTGTTGCGAACATTCACTCATCCATATGTTTAAAAAATATATATATTGGTGTAATTAATAGAATTCTCTCTGGCGGTATATGCATAACTTCTCCATGACTTTACTTATGATTCAATCAGGCTTTAATCCTACGTAGCGGTTTACGACGTCATGACGATGACACCCCTATACAACTCCTCCTACGGTCGGGTGAGTACTATCAGTTGTCCTGATAAACTCTACACAGAGCCCAGCCTCAGTTATCGCACGCAAGCCGGTTTCTCCTAACTGTTTGTGTGTGTGTGTGTGTGTGTGTGTGTCTGGTGGTAACGCTGCTAAACCTGGTTTCGACGCTACAGAAGGTTGCTTCAAATGGATTCAAAATCGTAAAAACGCTGACTGTTGGGTCTACTGCTACATCTCATTGATCTGAAGTTGAAGGAACATTTGGTTGTTACATGGCCTGCTAAAGCTTGCTTTGACATTCCTGTTTGTTTGAACCTACCGCAAACTAGTCTTCTACGACTCATCATAGCATTTGTCCTAAACAGGTGCGGGTTAAAATCACAGCCTGAGACTATTCAAGGAACACTCGGGGCTATTCTGCGCGAATTAAAAGACGAGCCATTCATCGGTACTAAACTACAAGAAATCAGAGACGAGCTTTTGGACAAATCCAACAAGGAGATCGTCTCCGACGTCGTCGACCTCTGGCGAGGTTTCTCAATCGTGAATGGAGAGTGACCAAACCCCCACCAGCATGGCTGCTGCCTTTAGCCGAAAGAGTTACATGGAATTCATGTTTAAAGGACATTACAGAACCCAACTGATTTCATTAATGGAAAGAGTCATAGAGTATTCAAGTGAATCGGATGATGATGATGATAATGATGACGACGTTAATGTTGAAACCAAGCGTGTAAGAAATCTCAAGAAACATATGAGATTGATAAGAGGTACGCCTGATTCTTGGGGTGAATTATCAAACATATGTGTCAACGGTATTGAGCCGCCGTCTGTACTGGTAAAAGATGCTCTGGTTATGATGCTTGAATGCAGCTGTGAATCTGAAATCCCCGATGTACTCTGTATGTGTACGTATGTGGCCGATGTATGTAAGCTAATGATACCAAAACTAAAAGACAATGACGAGGATGACACGTCCAGAGTTATCGAAATGTTTGTCAATTACATCATAGATCGTGACATGATGGCATGCAGAAATTTCATCTACTGGTTAGACTATCAATGATGTTATTGTTACCCCTTTTTCACTAGCCTCTAACGTCGTTATATCATTTAGAGTTTTGTACGACCATTATTTCTTTTATTAATTATTTTATTATATTACTTATAACATGTAGTCATTATCTATCCTGTTTTTACTGATTGTAATATTAGATGTGTCATTTTAATAAAAAGGTTGAACCACTATGCATGTGTGTGTGTGTGTTATTTCTTTTACAGAGGTCGAAACGATAACATGTCGGAGCTTATGAAAAAGCTTATTATAGACCGTCTAACCCTGGGCCTTTAGGCGGTTAAAAACGTTTAAAAGACGCAGTCTTAAAGGATAATGGAGTTCGACTAAGTGATAAGAGGTTTCAGATCGGTTGTCTTCACGAATTCTATTAATTACACCAATATATATATTTTTTAAACATATGGATGAGTGAATGTTCGCAACAAGTTCCGTAAAAAGCGTTTAGAAAGTAAGGCTTTAAGTTAACTTTTACCAAATATGAAGACGTTAAAGTTCAGTTATAGACCTTTAGCGCATTGTGTTGAAATTAAAACAAGATATCAATATCGCATCATTACCGAATTGAGGCTTGTTTAATAGTTATCAAGCACCAGCTGTTAAAAGTGTTTCTTCAAACAAGGCGACAAAAGTAATTTTCTGATCAATCATCGTACACGAATGCACTGTGTTTTGTTGTATGCCCAGATTTTGAGGGTCGCTGGTAGAAAGATGTCTTTGTATTTTTAAAAACATAGATAGATCTACATGGATGTTTTACATGAAAAAAATATTTCAGAGATCCTTGTGCGGTAGGCCTATTCTATATTCGCATAAATGGTTAAAATATAAAATATACATTTAAGCGCTATTTAAAAATGGTATAATAAAATAATGTGGTTTAAACCATCAGTTTATTAAATCAAGCCAATTCATGTGAATACTGTCGTATATGAACAAAGAGAAGACCTAGAGTTCACTACAGCTAACTGTAGGAAACAGATATCCATGGGGTGAAAGTGTAAAGAAGACACCATACAAAACATTACAATCACACCCGGCAATACGATAAGTGTTGTTAAAAATGAAACCGTGGTAAACAATTTAAGAACACTAGCACTGTTAAACATGCGGTTCAATAACAATGTACAATATAAACAAGAATCCAACTCTAATGTGACTGAGCTTGTTTCACATATAACTGTTGATAGTTAGGTATAATCGTTAGATAATTTATCAAACAATTGAAACTTGCGCCATGTTAAAACATTTTGATGATGAGACCAAAACTGCTTATCACATGTTTTCATAACTTACTGCTTACCGTCTTGTTTTCTGGATCAGACCTAAAACTCTTGTGTCAAAGTATCGGTGTAGACGGATTAAAAAATGAATCATCCCGCCATTCACGTAAAAATATAGCCGGTAATTCATTAGCTTAACCGTTGTTTAGCCACATACATAAAATAACTGTGTATCTATGACTGTGCTGTGAAATGGGCAATAGCTAGACGAGTTTGAAGTATAATAGTTTTATAGGTAGCAGAAAAACAGCAATACTCATCTTTCATGTCGATGTTTCGTAGACATAGCTGAAAGATGTTCTAAAAGAAATATCTCATGTAGAAATATCTGTTCATGTTTTTCATAAATTCCTATATGTTTGACCACGCTCGGAGACTTGCAAACTGTACAAAAACAAAAAGAAGCAAGATGTAAACGGCCTAATTGACTAGTATATAAAATGTCAATTACAAAACTGATCACAAGTGGCTTTTCTGTATGGCTCATGTTGTATTTACTTTTTAGCAAGTTGATCACTAGAATTTACTTTGTGCAATGTTATCTGCAGGTTTTACCGAACTTTGTTTAACAGCCTCGAGCTTTAATGAATATGCGTCTCTCAGTGCAATAGTCAGGTGTGATTCTGTTGTAATAGTTTAAGTGTAAAACAGCATGCGCTTACTTTTTGCGTTAATACTTTGTGTATTTATTATAAACGGTGCTTTTCACCCCTGTTTTCTTAGTGATTTGGTCTTTTGAATTCATGTATAACGTTAGTCCATAGGCTAGAGTATGGTACTTTGCATCGCTACAGTGTGACAAAATACAGCCAAAGATTTAAGCACTACTATTTACACACATACTATGCAGGACAATATCTAACTGTAGCTTGTGAACATTACATTATCTAATTATTTGGGATCAGAGAGCAATTTTTGAACAAAATTTTGTGTTCTGAATTTGGATATTGAAGTGATAGATAAAAATAAAGGTATTAATTAATAACAAATACTTTAAATCAACATGAAACCATAATATTAATAAAATATAAATGTAATATAATTACGGTTTGAAAATTACTTCCATAATATTTTCCTTTAGTAAAGCTATGCCCGTATCACCCAACACAAAGTTTTGCGTTTGTGGGTGAGACCTCGCAAAGATTACACTTTCTCGAACATTGCATGTTTGCACTATGCCTGAAACTTAGTAATCGACATGCATTTCTGTAGGTTTGTCAAAAGAAAAATCATCTGGTTTAGTTGCATTTTAAAACACTACTTTTCTTAAAAAACATTGTGTCAGACGTAATTGGTAGCATGATTATCTTGTTTCATCGTGTATTAAGTACATATGTATCAGGCTGATATTTGTAGAAATAAGTAAAGTAAATTTATAAAACAAAAAGAATCAGCTAATTGGCCTTGTGTCAGAACACAACACGTATGTAGATATGCATGATTTTAACTTTTTTATTCTAACTTTAAAGCTAGATTATACTTTGAAAAGTGTAAAACAGTATTTGATTTTGGGGGGTACGCTGGAACCTAGTGTCATTTAGCTTAATCTTTGGTTTTTAATCTTTTGGTTTGAAGTTATGACTTCTGAAGATCTCTCATGCGTAGATTCACTCGGTTGAAAAATTGAGTTTTGTAATTTACACATCTGAAATTAAACTTATGGTAGTTTTTTATAAAGTATTTTACTAGCTAAAATCAATGTCTTTATTCATAAATATTTTCTCATTGGTGTAAAATTACCTTTGCCAACGAACTGACTTATCCTCGTAAGCAAAGAATTTCTTATCTTTATTTACATGGTACGGGTAAGTCCATGGAGGCCTCCATGTCGTTCCGCCATCTTGAAAAACTATAATAGCAGAGAGGGACAAAAAGCACTAGCCTAGCTCAACTAGCCAACCTTTTCGTTCAGAGCCGGCTGACTGAAACCATCTGAAGCGGTCAGTGAGAGGCGCTTGAAAGGTTGCACTGCACAGTACTTCATAATGCAATCCTCGTAGACGTAATAAAGCATACAAATTCATTTAAAGTGGGGACGTGTCCGGCAAATTCAAAACGAGGGCAAATATGGGGATAGCTTTTCCCAGGTGGTTAGAGTTAATGAAGGAGAAGTTGTCTGCTTTCTTCTCGACAGGTAAGTCGATGTTAGGGTCTAAATTACAAGCTTTTTCATTCCGTGGTTGTGTAATTCATTATATAGGCAGCATAACAGTAGAACATGTATAGTTAAACTCGATGAAGTGCTATTGGAAGACGTGTTGTCATAGCTTCTTGGCACATAACGGCTACCGTAGTTGCAACACGCATTTGAAAAAGCGAGACGCTAGAGAGCACTATGCGTTTGAATGCAAAATACAATATCACCGCTAGATGGGAGAAATTCCTACACAGCGTACCATTAAGGACTAAGTTGTAGGGTATTTGACAAAAAGCCTAGAAAATTGAGGAGGTCAAAGGGGCATGCTTCCCGCTATAGTATCATCAGCTCTCTCCAAAGTCTGTTCATGTGGCCTGTCGCATCAACAAAGGCTAACATTTTAAAATTCTACATATATTTTGAGTAGATAACCGATAGTATACTCTCAGTAAAGGGGTTCACCCTGTGTGTTTCCACAATGAATAAGGATAGTTCGGGAGATACAAGAAAAGTAAAAATGATCTTAAACGTACAATAGATCATAGCTAACGTAGAAAAAGTAAGATCATGCTTTGAATTAAGACGAGTAAAATTAAATATTCGCTCAAGACAAACTTTACTTATTACTCATGGACCACAGAGGCACATCGGGTCTCTGAACATGTGTGGTGATTTTTCTAAATGATACAACTTAATCTAAATAAGAGCAATGTAGAGTCCTGGGATTTCTTTTAAAACAACAAAAACATTGTGACAACATGTTTCATGTCGCATGGACAAAAATACTGTTTGAAATAAGATCTAAGACGCCAAAGCACAGTTCTTGATTTATACAATTTTTTATTTTATTTTTTGAACAAACGATGTTTAGTAAAAATAATACCTTAGGTTAAATTTATGAAATTCATTTATATCATACAGAAGTAGAAGATAAATAGAAGATACGATTTTAATAAAACTTTACAGATTTGATTTAAACGGTCTTTTAACTATATTAATAACAATTATACTTTAGGTCACCGTTAAACAAAAATCATTACAGTAATCTTCTAAAAGATATGAATGTATTAAAACTGTAAAGATTTCATTTAAACAATCTTTTCATTTTTAAAAGATCATATTTAAACTTTTACGATTATGCTTTGAAATAAATTTAGTACGAACAAAACTTTGGCTCTGGAAAGGCGTTAGCAGACTAACATTACATGATGCACAGAGGCTCATCTGCTCTGTCACCCTATATCCTGAAGCAAACATTATTGTAAAGTAACGTATTTCTCTGAAGATGTGCTGGTGATCGGAAGGAGCTTATAAGCAGGCTATCAATGGGGCTCGGCCTGAGGCGTCACAGATTCGAAAAGTCTTCATTGTTGCTCTCTCACTACAGATAGGCCTATGTGGGGATTTTCTCACAGATACTACTTGAGGAATTATTAAACATTTCACACAATGTGTGAGATAACTTGTGAGAGCAGCAAATTTCAAAGTTCTTTACATACACCCTGATAAATAAAAAAATATAGTCAAGTTTTCCCCAGAGACCATCGATATAGCATATTTGTTTTTTATGAATTCATTGAATAAGTTTGAAACTATTTCAAACTTTTAATGCTTATACACTATGAAATAAATTTAGCAAAACATTCACAGTCTCATTCTGATCACTGAACACACCCCTCTGACTGTCAAACGCTGGTGTGAGAGAGAGAGAAGGAGAGAAATACTCTGGGGTTCTTTTCAACTTTAAATGGACATCTATGTGATAGGAGCTACTTCAACCCTGGTGAAAATGTAAGATGATTTTATTTTTATCTAAATCTAACATAATTGGTACAGTAATTTTGTTAAATATTTATTTTAAATGAACAGAATGCTTTTCAACTTCAGTAATTTAGTAAGATTTTTTAATGAACAGCATGATTTTCAACTTTAGTTAAATTAGTAAACTATTTATTTTATATATGATATATTTTAATTTATACACTTTTAAAGGAAAACACAATGCTTTTCATCAGGTTGTGTAAGATATTTCTCAATGGGCTCAGGAACGTGTCACAAAAACAGATACCAGGCCAGCCACACGCTGGTGTGACAGAGAGAAAAGACTTCAGGGAGAAACACTTGTGGGTTTTTTTCAGCCATGGTGAAACAGTAAGATGATTTTATTTTTGTGTTATATACTTTTTAAAGAACAGAATGTGTTTCAACTTTAGTTAGTATGAAAAATATTTGTGAATGACTAAATGTGCATTTTATACACTTTTAAAGATCAGTATGATTTTTCTCACTATCCCCATTTATATAGTGTGCTCAGGAATGCCAGGATATCGGGTGTCACACACACACACACACACACACACACATGCATTTAGCTCAGAGACTGTCAACTTTAATCCATTTCTTCAGTACTGTGAAACGGTAAGATGATTTTATTTTTGATTTTTATTTTATTTTAAGATATTTATTTTAAAGGAATGAATGTTGTTCAACTTTAGTTAGTGTGAGATATTTTCTCACTTTCACTCCCCAGCAGGGGATGCAGGAATTGGGGGTCACGCACAAACTCACAGACAGACGCACACACTTAGCGCAGAGACCATGCCTGTCATGCGCTGGTGTTTGAGAGACACACACACACACACACACACACACACACACACACACACACACACACACACACACACACACACACACACATTCCTACTCCACTCTGAATCACAGAGTGTCAAAACGCCGGTGTGGGAGAAAAACACTCTATTTGATATTTTGTATCAAAACTTTAAACTTATTTTATCTGAAATAATTGGTTCAGTAAGATATTTATTTTAAAGATCAATGTTTTTCAACTCTACTTAGGGGGAAATATTTTCTCACAGGCCCCATTTATATAGTGTGCTCAGGAAATGCCAGGATATCGGGTGTCACACAGACACACATTTAGCTCAAAGACTGTCAACTTTAATCCAATTCTTCACCATAGTGAAAAGGTAAGATGATTTTATTTTTGAAATAATTGCGTCAGTAAGATATTTATTTTAAAGGAATGAAGGTTTTTCAACTTTAGTGTAAGATATTTTGTAAATGACTAAATTTTATAACCATTTTAAATGAACAATGCTTTTTCAACTCGAGTCAGATTTTAAATCCCCCGGCAATGCGTGCGGGCTGGTGGGGAGGGGGATTCCGTGACCAAATCTTCAAAGCCAATAGGCCAAAATCAATGGGTAAAACTAACTGTCAACTTGATATATCATACCCCCGGATCAAAGACAACTGTCAAACCCGGATCAAAGACAACTGACAACTTGACGGATCATTTCCAGGTCAATAGGGCAAAGACAACTGTCAAAATAAATTATTATACCCAGATCAAAGACAACCCTCATACCCACGATCAAAGACAACTGTCAACTTGATCGATCGATAGGTCAAAGGTTAATCCCTACATCAAAGGGACCTCCGGAACACATCCTCCGGAAGGTCAAAGGTTAGCCCCGCCCACCTGTCAATCATAGGGTCATAAATCATTTTGACACAAGCTGCAGGGTTATATACTACTCTAAACAGGTCTTGTCTACTTGTGTTTGTATGTCATATGAATAATATATATGTGCCCCATACATGGAATCAGAGTGCCTACTGTATTTAGTAAATGGAAAATCTCTACAGCAAAAGGCCAACCACTACATGCATTCGGTTTGTTTCTACCATTTATTAGTAATGATTTACACAGTTTGTTTACTACTTACTATATACCTGAGCATTCAGTATTGTGCAATATAGCATACAGAAGGTGATGGACATTTTTTGGGGAAAGAAGTGCTGCATTTTATCATTTAAACATGTGACTTTTCATGAAAATTCTATAATCCAAGATTGCCACCACCATATGACGTCATAATATGCAAATTAGATGGGAAAATGTAATCCCTACATAAACTTTGGGTCATCCTTAATATTTCTCAAATTTACAGAAAGTCTCTATCTTTTATCACTTTTAAGATATAGCCTTTTGAAATTAAGATGTCAAAATCGAACGTTTTAGGAAAAAACCTCTGGCGCCTAAAGGGTTAAGTGTTTTATCTTTTCTATTTCTGGAAAACGAGAGTTGAAAACAAGGGGAAAAGGGGAAAAATAACTTGAATAAATAAGAAAATTTGATCTCATAATCATATTAAATTAAAAGTTAATCAGGTGCAATTAGATTTAAACTAAATAGGGAACATAACTTTATAATAGATAAAAGAAAAAAAGGGCGGTAAACTTAGAAGTTTTGGAATAAGACTTTATTAATTTCTGGTTTATTTTCTTATATGTGATGTGGTGATAATTCGATTTCATTGTCTTCTACATATTTTCTTTTCTTTTATTCACTTGTTATTCCTCTAAATATATCTTACCTGTTCCCAACGCAACCAGTGTTGTCACTGTACTCTTCTTGTTGCTGACAGTCTCTTGAGCGAATTTTAGTCTTCTGATCGCTGGTCCATATATCAAAGCAGTGCCTTCCTTCACGCTCCTCTGTATCTCTTACTGATGAGAGTGAGGGTTGTACTCTTGCCACGACACGGGTTACATGATGTTTGAACGTACTACTACTTTCAGGTACTGTTTTCTCCTACTATATAGTAGGTAAGTAGGCATATTCGAACGCACTATTAGTATACGCAGGTCCGAATCTCGCGAGAATTAGTACGTCACCCAGGTAATTCTCGCCTACTCTTTTATGAATACTAAGGATTCGTACATACATTTTCGCTCGCCTACTGCTTTTCCCCACTATATAGTAGGGAAGTATGCGGTTTCGAACACAGCCAATCTCTTTTACTACTGCTTTCCTGTAGCTCAAACAGTAGATCGTTGGTGCTTGCAACGCCAAGGTCATGTGTTCGATTCCCAGGGAAAGCAAGAACTGATAAGAATGTAAATGTGTACCTTGAAATGCAATGTAAGTCGCTTTGGAAAAAAGCGTCTGCCAAATGTAAAATGTACTTTAATTTCCTATTATCACTGTAAAAGTGCTTTGAAACAATCTAAATTGTTAAAAGCGCTATATAAATGAAGGTGATGACTTGACTAGCAAGTTGGCATACCACTCACTATATAAATTGAGCAACAGTCATTTTTAAAATCACATAATGATATAGAACGAATCACAACCTACTAAACAATGACAAAAATATAGGAAGTATGTTGATGTGGATGAGACAAGAGGACAGGAGCTTGCCAAATGCGGAGGAGAACTCATAAACAGGACGTTTAAGTGGGGCGTTTCCAGTCTGGATGACCTCACTGGGGAGGTCATCAATTTAGCTTTAAATATCCGGGACGACAAGAGTTACATTAGATGCTGCTTCACAACCACCTGAAGGCCGTCTCCGACCCAGAAGCCTTGCTGATATTGACTTTGATTGAAACAAATTTGGTTTTATACAGTAACTTATAATATTTGTTAAATATTTCTACTGCTAGAGAAATAAATTATGATTAACTCATTTTTATAACAAAATTTACTTCCTGGGGCATTCATTTAAGATAGCAAGAAAGAACGGAGAGTCTTCTGTACCAGGCCGTAAGTATTTTAAAGGGATAGTTCACCCAAAAATGAAAGTTCTGTCAGTAATTACTCTCCCTCATGTTGTTCAACCCCGTAAGACCTTCGTTCATCTTCAGAACACAAATTAAGATATTTGTGATTAAATCTGAGAGCTGGATCACTCCTCCATAGGCTTCTAAGGGATTGAAAATTGTTCCGCGAAAAGTTATTAAAGACATCGTTAAAATAGTCCAAGTGACTACAGTGGCTCAATCTTAAGTTTATAAAACGACGAGAATACTTTTTGTGCGCAAAAAACAAAACAAAAATAACTACTTTATTTCAACTATTCATTTCCTTCTCTGTTGGCCTCTAGTCAGTTAACATAGTGTGATTGCGTAGAGCTACGTCACACGTAGGCTCACTATTGGCCGACGCTGGTCATGTGTGTGATGTGTGTGACGTACAACACAGAAGCGCTGCGCTGTTACACTAGTGAACTCACTCGACGCCCACAGAGAAGGAAATGAATAGTTGAAATAAAGTCGTTACTTTTGTTTTTTTTGCGCACAAAAAGTATTCTCGTCGCTTGATAAACTTAAGATTGAGCCACTGTAGTCACTTGGACTATTTTAACGATGTCTTTAATAACTTTTCGGGGCTGAAAGTAATTACTGACAGAATTTTCATTTTTGGGTGAACTATCCCTTTAAAATGCTTATAACTTCTACACATTCTCACTCCCAGCTTGTCACATACTGTCGCTTGCTCAGGACCCCTTTGAAATGGCATTGTCTCTCGTGACCAATTGTGTCGTGCTAAAGTTCAGGTGTATCTAAATTGAAGACGCTATTCCTGTAAGTTTTAATCTGTGTTTATCAAGGTAAATATGTTTTAGGATTAAGTAAACATATTGAAATTGTGATTACATGGTATATGGTTGTTTAATAAGTGATAAGTCATGATACATTTTGTGTAAATGTATGTGTTCTGCAGAAAATAAAGAAATTCATACAGGTTTGGAACAACATGAGGGTCAGTAAATAATGATTCCCAGGGACAAGATGTTAACGTGACCTTTAACATCCAGTTTTAGTTTGATGGAAACCGCTTCATGTTGCAGTCATTGTTCAGTGGGCCATAAGATTTTCTCTAACGCACCTGGGTTTTATGATACTTATTCCCACAGCTTCATAATACTAATACAATTGTTTATTATATATTGAATAAAAATATTCTCATAAAAACAAGTTGATAACTTAGGTCAAATTCAACTTGCTTAACCTGAGAATAATAAAAATAAGGTGAAGGTGTCAAGTTTCATACCGTAAAATAATTCACTTTTGACATGCACAGCACATATTCATAAACTGGTAAGTTAATCAGTTTCCTGAGAATGAACATTTACTTTTAAACGACTGAATAACAAAGCAGATGAGAGTTCAGATGACTAACTGCCTCACTCTTACGTTTCGTCCTGGCAGAAGTGAAAGATTTCAGAGCCGTTGTTCAAGACAACAGTTTCAGAGGAGTAAATACAAAGATCTACAAACCTTATTTGAGGTGAGTGTTCCATCTTTCTTTAATTGTTTTTTTTAATTATTTTTTTTATGTATGAGTGTCAACTTATGATGTGTCATTGGTCACTTTGACCTTCAGAGATTTGAATGCTGCACTGGAGTCATTTTGATGATTTTATTTCAACTTCTTTATGTTGTAATCAAACAGATGATCAAGTGTGTCTTTGGAAGTGAATCACAGAATGCTGCACATTCTGATATTGTTGTCACATGTTGTGAAATCACTGTTTTCATTTTACTTTGTGTGATTTCTCAGGCAGTATTTGTCATAATGCGTTCTTACCTCTGAGATTGACTATCACTTGACCGCTTCATGTGTCTGCAGACAGTTTTGATGTAATACTGTGTCTGTATGGTAGACTATTACAAACTCAGTCAATAAAAGCAGCAGCATTTCTACTTCATGAACACTCTTTTACTGAAGTTTACAACAGAGTTATAGAAATATAAATAACTCCCAGATAGAGAAAACGTCTCGGTTACGTATGTAACCCACGTTCCCTGAGTAGGGAACGGAGACGTTACGTCGGATGACGACGAATGGGGTTTCGCTTAGAAAGCCTATCAACTTCGAGTATTACAAAACGAGCCAATGGCAAAGAAATGCCATGGGTCTGCGGAATTTGCATAGCGTATCTCCGCCCTACCTCGTGGGTATAAAAGGAGGATGCCGGCAACATGCAGATATGTTTCTTCGCTGAGGAGTCAAGACTGAGCTCAGGCGATCCCCGCGGTACAGCGGAAAGTGGCAGGAAGACGTAACGTCTCCGTTCCCTACTCAGGGAACGAGGGTTACATACGTAACCGAGACGTTCCCTTTCGTTCTCACTCCGAGTTACGTCGGATTATGACGAATGGGGTTACCAGTCTAATCACGCCACCTTCTCGGCTGTCTTCCAGTGCCCTGCATAAATCTGAGATCCCTGTCGTGAGACTAGCACGGACGAAGGACTCCTATTTAGCACAGGAATACCAAGGTACACTGGGGAGCATATCCCATAGCTTAGAGGAAATATGCAATTATTGCCAACCCAGAGGGGGGGGGGACTTAGAGAATACACATATGACCTGGAGGGATGCATATGGAAAAACACTGGGGTGTCCAGCCGCAGGTGGAATATTTCAACCCCAGGGGTGGCAAGGTGGCTTGCCAAGGGAAAGACACATGCTCAGAGAGGCTTACAGTGGAAATACACATGTGGGGGTCGCTCAGAGGAGGGACCATGCACACGGGAGGCACCTAGCTGACGCGCAGGCAATAGACACTGGCGCCGACGTCAGGAGTGCTGGAGGAACTCAGGGCTTTCGGGAAAGCTCACCTGAGGAAAATATCGCACGTATCGAGTCCGCGGAGTGGAATGGCGAGCAAGCGAAGACACCTGAGCGGGTCCAGTACTAGCTGGTTGAAGCGAGTACATGAGAGGACACTGGCTCCACTCGGAGATTGTAGAATCTGGCGAATGTGTTAGGTGTCGCCCAGCCTGCAGCTCTGCAGATGTCTGTTAGCGAGGCGCCATGCGCTAGAGCCCAAGAGGATGCCACACTCCGGGTGGAGTGGGCAGTCACACCAAGGGGGCACGGTCGACCTTGCTGCTGGTATGCCAAAGCAATGGCGTCCACTATCCAGTGAGACAACCTTTGCTTGGAGAGTGCCTTTCCCTTCAGCTTCCCACCATAACAGACAAAGAGCTGGTCTGAGGTCCTGAAACACTGTGTTCTGTCTACATAGGCGCGGAGAGCACGTACTGGACAGAGCAGTGCCAAGGCTGGGTCTGCCTCCTCCAGGGGCAGCGCTTGCAGGTTCACCACCTGGTCCCGGAAGGGAGTGGTAGGAACCTTGGGCACGTATCCAGGCCGGGGTCTCAGGATCACGTGAGAGTAGGCCGGCCCGAATTCCAGGCACGCTTCGTCAACGGAGAATGCGTGCAGGTCCCCTACCCTCTTGATGGAGGCCAATGCCACCAGGAGCGCTGTCTTCATAGACAGGAACTTAAGCTCCACTGATTGCAAAGGCTCAAAGGGAGCACTCTGCAGGGCACTGAGAGGTCCCAAGAGGGAACGAGAGGAGGGCGAGGAGGATTCAGTCTCCTCACTCCCCTCAGGAACCTGACGATCAGGTCGTGCTTCCCCACAGACTTACCTTCGACTGGGTCATGGTGTACAGCAATAGCGGCAACATAGACTTTGAGGGTGGAGGGAGACAGCCTTCGCTCAAACCCTTCTTGAAGGAAGGAAAGCACGACACTGATCGAACATCTCCGGGGGTCTTCTCGGTGAGAAGAGCACCAGTTGACGAAGAGGTTCCACTTCAACGCGTAGGTGTGTCTCGTGGACGACGCTCTAGCGGAAGTGATGGTAGCCACCACCGCTGGTGGTACCAGCATGAGAGCAGCATGAGAGCTCGTCGGCTGCACAGTTCAGGGCTCCGGGGATATAAATGGCACGAAGCGACCTCAGATGCTTCTGACTCCATATGAGGTGGTGGCGGGCGAGTTGCGACATACGGCGGGAGTGTAGACCACCTTGACGGTTGATGTACGCTACAGTGGCGGTATTGTCTGATCGGACTAGTATGTGTTGACCCTTGAGCACGGCCCGGAAGCGGTGCAGAGCAAGACGTACAGCCAGCAACTCGAGGCAATTGTCATGCCATAGGCGCTGGGGTCCTGTCCAGGAGCCCGCGGCAGCATGTCCATTGCACATGGCGCCCCAGCCCGTGGTGGAGGCATCTGTCGTTACAACAACATGCCGGGAAGCTCGTTCCAGGGGCACTCCGGCCCGTAGAAAACAGAGGTTCGACCACGGGGTGAAGGTCTGACGGCAGGTCGGAGTAACTGGTACTCGGAGGGTGCCGTGTTGCCATGCCCACCTCGGGACTCGGTCGCGAAGTCAAAGCTGAAGCGGTCTCATATGAAGCAATCTGAGCGGCGTTGCAGCGGCTGCAGATGCCATATGCCCCAGGAGCCTCTGAAATAGTTTCAGTGGAACCGCACTCTTGCCCTCGAATTGTCTCAGGCAAGTCAGCAGTGACTGCGCGCACTCGCGCATCGACCGAGTCGATGTCCATACCGAGAAAAGAGATCCTCTGCACGGGGCAAAGTTTGCTCTTCTCGCAGTTGACCCGAAGGCCCAGACGAGCTAAGTGCTGGAGCACTAGGTCCCTGTGTTCGCAAACCTGATCTCGAGAGTGAGCTAGAATCAGCCAGCCGTCAAGATAGTTCAGGATGCGAACCCCGTGTTCCCGTAGAGGAACAAGGGCTGCCTCGACGACCTTCGTGAAGACGCGAGGAGACAGGGCTAGCCCGAATGGGAGAACCGCGTACTGATATGCCTGCCCCTCGAAAGCAAACCGTAGGAACAGTCTGTGTCGAGGGAGAATGGAGACATGAAAGTAGGCGTCCTTCAGGTTGATCGCTGCAAACCAATCCTGGGGCCGTACACATTCGAAAATGCGTTTGGCAGTGAGCATCTTGAACGGCAGCCTGTGAAGGGAGTGGTTCAGCACGCGCAGGTCCAGGATTGGCCGTAACCCACCGGTTTTCTTCGGGACAATGAAGTACGGGCTGTAGAAGCCGGACCTCATTTCGGCTGGAGGGACAGTCTCGATCGCACCCTTCGCCAGCAGGGTGGCAACCTCCACTCTCATGATAGGGGCATTGCCACCGACCATATTGGAGCGGACTTGAGACCGCGCGAACTGAATCGCGTAGCCGAGCCTGATCGTTCGTGCGACCCAGCGGGACAGGTGGGGAAGCTCTAGCCAGGCTCCCAAGAACTGTACCAGCGGGGTCATGCGAACCACAGACTTCCCGTCGGTGGGGCAGCGAGGCGGAATGACTGGCCCGGACGTGGACGGCATAGCGGCCCGGTGTGGGGGCACAGTCATTGACCGCGCCCTGACAGAGGAGACCAGGGAAGGATGAACGTTCCACGGGGGTCTGCTCTGCCAGGGGGCTGGCGACAGAGGCAGATGAGAGCGGTACGGTCCGGGGACGGCACGCACTGTCATCTGACTCTGAGACAGAGGAGGACGAGGGGTGCACGGCCCGTGGGCGGCGCACCGTGTCGTCCGAGAACTCTGTGTGCTCAGGGATGAACGTCACTTCTTTCTTTAACCACTTTAGGGTGCTAAACCTTGGGCCGGGCGGGAGGGGGGGGAGCCGTAGGAGGGCGCCTTCGGCGGCGAACAGACTGAGTACTCTGCCCGGTTCTCACTTTTAGCGGGGGGTGGAGAACAAAAGATTCTACCCCGGGCCTCCACCGGGGCAAGGAGTGGTCCTGCTACCATCTCCTTGGAAGTGACCATCATCCCTGAGCAGCCCGTCTCAGGAGCGCCGCTTGGCCCGGCGTTTAGCGGGGGGCGGGGCTGGAGAGGGCTGGGGCGCCTTCTTACGGCTTCCTCCGCGACCGGGCCCGGGTGGAGGCTGCTGCTTGGGCCGGGGGGGGAGGGGCGGGGAGCCGCAGGAGGGCGCCCTCGGCGGCGAACGGGGAGCAGCAGGGCCGTCGGGCAGATCTGCTTATACCTCAGTCTGTTTCTGAGCAGTCGAGAACTGTTGGGCAAAGTCCTCGACTGCACCGCCGAAAAGGCCGGCCTGGGACATGGGGGTGTCGAGCAGCCGGGACCGCTCGGCATCCGCATATCAGCCAGGTTCAGCCAGAGATGTCTCTCCTGGACCACGGCTGTGGACATCACCAACCCAGGGAGCGTGCGGTCACCTTCGTCGCTCGGAGAGCAAGGTCGGTGGCGGCGCGCAGCTCATCGAAGAGCCCTGGGTCTGTCCTGCCCTCGTGCATGTCCCTGAGCATCTGGGCCTGGTAGACTGCAGAATGGCCATGGCATGCAAAGAGGAGCGCCTGTCCCGCCGCTCTGTAAGACTTCGCCACTAGCGTAGACGAATATCTACAGGCTTTGGATGGGTGCTTAGGCTCGCCACGAGAAGAAGCACTCTGAGGACACAGTTGCATCGCAACAGAGCGTTCAACCGGGGGGAGCCCAGTGTACCCACGGGCAGCCGCCTCATCGAGGGGAGGAAAGGCGGATGAAATCAGCGAGCGGTCACGGGAAGACATGGGAGTCTTCCAGGACTTCGAGATCTCATCATGCACGTCCGGGAAGAAAGGTATTGGGGTTGGCGCGGACGGGAGCCGGCGGCCTTACCCAAAAACCAATCGTCCAGCCGCGAGCGCTCGGGACAGGGTGGAGGAGTCCACTCTAAACCGATGCTCGCGGCTGCCCAGGAAAGCATGGCCGTCAGCTCTGGATCCGACTCAGGCACAGCCGTATGCACACCGGAAGGTGGCAGCTGTGACGAGTCGTCACTTCCAGACGAATCAGACCCGCCTTGTGATGCTGCGATTGACATCGCGTCCTTCCTCTGGAGCGCCAAAGAAAACCCGCGGGGCATCCGAAGATGGTCCCGCGGAAATCCCCTGAACACTCACGGGTTGCAACACTGGAGAGGGGGACGCGGGGCACGGACGGATAGTCGGCGCTTGTTCCACACCGTCACCCTCAGATCACCCTGGCCACCAGCCGAAGTAGAGCCTCTCGTGGAGACGCTAGATCGGGGTGTGGATGAGGGGACTCTCACTCTTGCGAGATCACTGAGTCTCGATCGTAGTGTTGCGATGGTCATGTTCCCACAGAGAGAACATGAGTCATCCACGAGCGCTGCTCTAGCGTGATCAATGCCCAAACACACTAGATAGCACTCGTGCCCATCAGAGTCTGACACAAGTCGACCGCAACCAGAAGTGCACGGGCGAGGTATCTTTAAAAAGACGTGCCTCGTGCAAGCTCTTTTTGTGAGAAGATAGACTCAAAGTGTTAAAGCGCCCGGGAGAAACACACTCACTGGCAAGCCACTGCACAGATAAGCAAGAAGTGTGCACTCGCCGGGAGATCGCCGTCACACCAACACCAGAGAATCTCGCTCGTCTTGTAAAAGCTGACAGTTCAGAGATGGCTTGTGGAGAGAAGAATAAACTTGGCTCCGAAGCGAAAACATATCTGCATGTTGCCAGCGTCCTCCTTTTATACCCACGAGGTAGGGCGGAGTTACGCTATGCAAATTCCGCAGACCCATGCCATTTCTTTGCCATTGGCTCGTTTTGTAATACTTGAAGTTGATAGGCTTTCTAAGCGAAACCCCATTCGTCGTCATCCGACGTAACTCGGAGTGACAACGAAAGGGAACTCTCATTGCAACTATAAAGTGTTCATTAATGCATTGTTTGCTTTTAAATGTAAATGAGAGTGAAGTTTGAAAAGTAGGACTGAATAGCATAATTATATCAAAATAATTATTTATAATGAATTCACACATAATCTTTGTGTGACATATTCATGCATGTGCTCAAACCTCCCTCTGAACCCAAACCTCTGAAGCTTAGAGACGTTTATTGCCAGCGGCACAAACTGCCAAAGACTCCTAGAAACACAGGAGAGCTTCACTCTTCATCCTCGTGGTTATGCTTATAACCGTTACCCCTTTTGGGCTTACGATATCAGAGAAGGGATGGCAAGACTTGATATTAGATTAGGTATAGATTAAAAAAAACTAGTTTGCTTTGGTTTACACAGCTATATTTCTGAAGAATCAGACACAAGCTTTACGCTTATAATGTATTCACCAACCCAAAATCACAAATGTTTACATCATACAAAAAAAACAAGGTAGAAAACAGTAAAACATCAGTTACATCAATCATTAAACCAGAAATGTTAAACATTCAGAGAATCTGGACTGGAAAAGTGAATGATTAAACTTAGCTGATGTTGAGATCGACATTGCTTGGTAATGGAGGAAATGTCCTTGCAAAAGTCAGTGCTTGTAATTTGACAATCCTGATGTTGCAGATAGGAAAAGTGTCCTCTTGACTGCCACAAGTACAATCCAAACACTCTAGTGCTCACATTCAACATCCAAGCGTCATAATCCAAACCACAAAGCAGAAAGTTAGCTGAAGCAAGTACTTTCATCCATGTAAGAAAGCACTGGAATAAAAAGGTCCATTGATTGACCAAAAAGAAACACATTCCTCAATCATAGGACCTTATAAAGTCAAACGGAATAGCCCAAGAAAGCCATTGGCCCAGTCCCAATTCGCATAATATCCATCCTAAATAGTATTCGAAAATAGAATTAGTACGTCCCAAATTGTAGAATGTTGAAATGAGTGTTCCAAAGATACCCGGATGGTCTACTATTTCCGGTCAGAATCCGAAGTGCAGATCGATGCGCACGCTAACGGCTAATATTGCCCACAACCCATCGCGCGTTGGACGAGGATTCGGTTAGAACAACAAACACGAGTGAAAAGTGTTAAAAAACTACAGACATGGAGGATGCACGAGTCCGGCGGTTATGTAGAGAGATTTAGATAAAGGGGTTTGAGTGATTAATTATCAGTATCTAACCTGACGAAAAGGTATTTATTCAACGTTGTCTACATTATATTGCATCTGCAGCAGCATTGTGAACTTTTGTAAAGATACGTTTAGCCATTGCCTTTTAAATGCATCATTATATTCAAATTGCAAACACATGAGGAGAGTCTCCCTATGAAAGACCCACGACTGCAGATGAACGTGCTCTCCGAAACGGTAGGAAATCAAATTAGATTGAATGGAGGATTTTAACTGCGACAAGATGATTGACAGGGCAGTTTACGGTGACAGGATGATTGACAGGTCAGTTTACGGTGAAAGGGAACACGCGACAGAGCAGTCTGTTAAAGATGACGTGTAGTATGTCCCAAAGCTTGCCTACTCTTTTGCTACACACTCAAAAGTATGTACTTTTTCTTCACAAAAAGAGTACATACTTTTAGGTCGTAGTATAAGTAGGCGAATTGGGACTGGGCCATTGCTTCCTCTATCCACATGCTTGCCTACTTCTTCAGGTATAGTACCTGGTTAAATACTCATCTATGAAGATGACTAGCACCACCTAATGGTGTGGAAAAATATAAACGCTAAGGTAACAGAGTTAAAACTGTTACACTGAGTCTAGTTAAACCATCAGCACAGCTGGTAACATTAACTAGCGCAAACCAATGGCATAAAAGTGCAAGTAACTGAAGTCTAATGCAGTTGCAGAATCCCACAGATGCAGTTGCTCATGTGTCCACTAGAGGTCCTCTTCTCAATGATGTTGGTGATGTGTCAATACATACTGTAACTAGTAGGGGTGGAACGGTACATGTATTCGTATTGAACCGAAACGTACGGGCGTCACGGTTCGGTGCCTGAATTTACACAGAGAATACACGGTATAAAAATAAATAAAACTTGCGTGCAAATTAATTAACGTAATGCGGAACTACTGTTAGATACGCGGGTTCTTTATGGACACATAATCTGTAGCCCCACCTTAGCTCTGAAGTAGTAACTATATTATTTTTATACGCCTATGTAGCCGAGATCCGCCTATGTGTTCAGTTTTTTTGTCAGGTCGACGGTCCAGTGAGTGAGTCAGAGACAGCAGCACTAAGGACGAGTATGGTACGAGTGGTGGCGACCCACAAGAGTTAGAGGACCCGCCGGCCTCTTTAAGATCGCAAGTTTGCGGAAACTTCGGTTTTCCAGTCAGTTACAATTAATTAAACCAACAAGCTTCAATATTAGGTTACTCGCTTGCACTCTCTCTCTCTCTCTCTTGCTCTGGTTAATTCATAAAAAAAAAAATTATTACAGCGCTACTTTATTTCACTTCAGAATTCTAGATCTGAGCTGTAGATAAACGGGAGAAAAAAATTCAGAACTATATATATTTTTTTTGTGTTTGACCAGCAAAACATTCATGAGTCATGACAGCTGTTATCTTATCTATCTATCCAACCCATTTAAAAACAGTCTGTGAGTGCCATCTTTTGGACATTCATCAGATTGCATTGGTTTTCATTTCTTGTCCTCAAGAGTACTAATCTGTTTATTTTAAGTTACACATTCTACATCGATTAAAAAAGAAAATCAAATGTGTTTTTTAATGGTAGTATTATTTTATACAGACATATTTTTTATATAATTCAGACGAGAATAAAGTTATTGTTAATTAAAATTAAGGAAAACAAATATATTGATCTGAAACATAGCAAATTAAGTTTAAATTCATTCAGGTACAATTACCAAACACATCTCAAGGTATTTTTATTCATTTAATTAATAAACTAATTATATAAAACTATTGTCAATGCACTACAAATAAACTGGTTCTATGATTTTACTTTATTAATAAAACTTATTTAAAAAATACAAGGCTTAAGACATTTATAAAAATGCCTTCTGCATTTTTGTTTTGCTTTTCCCTCCATTGTACCGAACTCGTACCGAACCGTGATGTCTGAACCGAACCGTGACTTCTGTGTACCGTTACACCCCTAGTAACTAGTAAAGTAATGGTTACCAGTCATCTTTCAGCAGCATTGGATCATTTGTTTTTTAGAGAAACAGAAGACAGATTCATAATAAAAACAGACAACTGAATATTTCTTCTGGGAAATAAAGAGTCACTTTTTTACTTTGATCTCAGCAAGTGACAGTCCTAAAAGAACTGAATATTCAAATAAATTATGAAACAAACCCTGAAAGTTTTACTGCAGTAGACACAGACAGAATGGATGAATCCCTCTGTTTCCACTCTTCTACAGTGACAACAGTGTGCAACACTAGCTAATGTTAGCTTGAAAATGGAATCGACTAACATTAGTTACTCTCTTGTCAACATTAGGGATGGGACGGTATGAAAATTTCATATCACGATTATAGTGACCAAAATTATCGTGATTATCAATATTATCACGGTTTTGTTAAAACAAGATGAAATTGTTACAAAAGAACTGATGCTCACACTGAAAACATTTCAACAAGTTTTATATTTGAGAATGAACAAATAAAACAAGCAGCTCTATGCACTTTTTAAAGTAAGATTCTATTCTGTGGCATTTCCTTCCTTATAATGACCGTCGTCAATAGCAACATATTATAACACAGCACACATCCATGTATCACAACGGACGCGCGCTCTTATTTCATTTAAATACAACTTGTCATCCTGCGTCTCCGTCTTTGATTGTATTGAAAATGAAATCAGAGTTGATTTATTGTTTACAGAATTTGATCATATTGTTGTGATCATCTTGTCTGGACGAGTTTTGTACGCTGTACAAAATGGATTTAACAGGTAAGAATAGTAATTAATCTCTATTCAATATGTATCCGTAATTATGTGGTAAAAAAAATCGGTGTAATAAGTGTACAATGAATAGCTATACATTATTATCTCTTAAATGTCACTCTTAATAGTCTTGTTTGAACTTGTTCGTTCGTCTTTGGCTCAAAGCCATTTGCTGTGAACTTTTCTTCGCCGAAGCTTCACGTTTATTTCAAGTGAGTGAGGTCAAATATTTCAACTCAAAACATTTTGTGCCAAATTATTTCCCAGACGTAGTTTTAGTATTGAGATCAAAGTTAACTTGCCTTGCGTTCGCTACAACAGTGGATGATGGTCACACACGACGACTCGGCAGATTTGAAGTGTTTACCCTTATCGCAGCGACTTTTTTTGAGCATGTTCTGCAGACAGAGTGACCATCCTCGATTAAGTTTCCCTCAGGATTTTTGTAAAAGCCAAAATATGACCACACCTCAGATGTGGTCCTCTTAAAAGGCTGAAAAATCTCCCGAGCACGGTCACTGCCTTCCGCCATTCCTTCTCGAATAAAAAAACAACAACATTGCGCGCTGCGTCAGACTGTTGCTGGCTGGACAGGATTTATAGTGAGTTATTAAAATCGCGATAATCAAACACGGTTTTAATGATAATTGAATTTTAAACGATAATACTAACCATCAGTACATTTTATCGTGGTTTATAGTGAAACCGGTAATCGTCCCATCCCTAGTCAACATGATCCCGGTGAATCGTGTTCAGTCTCTTGTCTGTCACGTCACTTAACGACCACCGGTGTCACCAATAACAAGGGTTTTCTAATTCTTACAGACAGTACCTTTAACTTGCTGTTTATTCTTTTTAAGGATCCTTATATAAAGAAAAATGTGGAGTGACCTGTTCTACCCTGGGAATCCCAAGAGAAGGGAACAGCTTATCCAGAAAACTCAACAACTGAAAGATCTGATGGAGAACAACTTCCGAGCCACCAACCAACTGATTGATGAGATGAACAAGCACTTAGCTTGCTCCTTTGAACATATCACCATCAATGATAGTGTGACTCTCAAGGAGAACTGTCAAGTGATGATTGACTGCATGCATAAGATCCAGGCAGTGGTAGAGAAGATTGATGAGAAGCTGAAGGAGATGCTGGATCCCTCCCTGTATGAACAACTGAAAAAGTCTCTGTGTCAGACTCCTGAAGATTTGAAAACTATTTCAAAAGCTGTTGCAGTAGTTTGTGGTGTTCAAACTTTGAAATCTACTTATCTGGTTTGTTCATTGATTTCCAATGGAGATATTCTGGTAAACATATCAAGTTCGTTAGGTATTTTGGGAGCAGGGACAATGGCCTGTGTTGGGTTGGCAGTGGTGTTCCTGGGGATTGACATGATTGTTGAGGCCATTCTTGGGAGCATTGAGCGTGATCAACTTGAGAAGGCCCTGAAAGAGTATGACACAGCTTTGGATGAATTCGGGCCAGCGTCTGAAAAATATCAGGATCACATTACCTATGTCAAAATCAAAATTGAGGAGGAAAACATTTGAACACATGTACATTTGAAATGTCTTCTTTTTTCTGCCTGGGGGGAATCACAGTTCTCCTGCTATTAAAGGGTCATAAAACCAGTGAGTTTGGAGGCCATATGATTATTTTCTATTATTTTTGAGACATTTCAATGTATTTTGAGGTCACATGCTTTTTGTGGGTCTTCAAATGTCTTATTTGCACCTGTGTGTGTGTGTGTGTTTGTATTTGTGACATATCAGGACAAAAGTATGAATACACGCCAACAAAGTCAGGACATGTGTAGAAGTCAGGACGAAAATCGATGTCCTCATTTTTCTGAGCATACCACAGTGTTGTACAGCCTCAAGTATATACCTGGTGCAAAAATCTCCTTAGGCCAGAATTGTCACAATTTTTTTAAATCATCTGTGTAAGTGTGTATCACATTTTTGCTCACTCACTGATATGCCAACTATGGGAAGTGTGAGGTACTGCGCTAAACGTTTACACACACACCGGAAGTGACATCAGAGATGTTCTAACATTTCACTTAAGAAAAATTCACAGTTATGAAATCGAAATAGCTACCTAGCCAGTGGTTGACTATAAATAAATAGTGTGTTGGGCAGCAGTAACACAGTAAACAGTTCTAAAGATTGGACTTTAAACAGTGTAATTTACAATTATCTACAACGTGATGTGTGGATAAATGCTGTTACAAGCTAGCTCACGTTAGCAGACTCTTGCTAGCTCTCTAGATAAAAGTAGCAGGCTCTTGTTAACTAATATACAAGCTGGCTAACATGCTAAATGCGTAGCTAACCACATCCACTGAACTAGTTATGTAGCAATAGGGGTGATGGATCTTGAAGACGCCCACGATCTACTTTTCAAGCGAATCGTAAAGATCGCAATCTTATGTCCTCTTAATAGCGGGACTTTTATTTTGACGGCGCTGAGAACGCCTGAGCATAGAGTGCTCACATTCTCCGTGTTTATTAGTTTACGGTCTCTGTTTAACAGTCAAATTATATATAATTCGTTATTGGATTGAACTGTTAAACAAAGAAAGTAAACGGTATGCGGAAAAGTATTATAGCGTTTGCTTTTATATTATTTACCGTCAACATTCAGCAAATGCGCATATCATTTAAACAAATCTTTGAATATCTAATAAACATTTATTTCACAAACCTTGCAGATTTAATCGAATCCAGCTGTCAGGTGTTCTGAAGTGTGCATTCGTAGCTCGCATGAACGTATACTGTGCGTGTATGTTAGGGTTAGGGTTAGTCCATATTTGCGTGACGGACAGTCCGTGTGAATTAGTTCAGCTTCATAGGAGACCCACGATCGACACGATACATTTTAAAAAAGGTCACTATGTCATATTCATCATTTTCACTGTGTGCTGAATGTAAATTTAGTGTTGCCTTGTCTTTATTAAAAAAATGTTTCCCAGTGTGCACAAACATACTGAGTGTAGTTGGCTACACTTTTCTTTATTTGTGAAAATACTATATTATTATGATTACAGAAAAAAAGTTAGTTAGTTAGAAAGTTTAATTGAGATTTATTTAATTCATTTTCAGATTATTTATTTAAATAATATTTAATGTGTGTGTGTGTGTGTGTGTGTGTTTGTGTATATATAGGCATAGTCTGGAGATTGAGAGTGGAGATTTAATTACATGTTATTTGTGGAGGCCTATATTTCACATGCATATTATTGTCCCCTACTTGAGTTTGTAAATTTATATTGTTTAATATTTAAAAAAAAAAAAAAATTGTTAAAGGGGCCATCCTAGTCTACTACATATACAAAGAGGATAAATAAAAGTAAAAAACAAAAGATAAACGGTTAGGTACCATACATTTTCTACAGCGAAATAATAATAATTACAAATAAACGTTTCGAAACAGTTATGACGTAACGAAGACGCGTTTACTAAAACCCACGTGACTTTGGCAGTTTGACGCGCTCCGAATCACTGGATCCGAGTACATTTTGATTCACAAAAGGTTTCGAAGCTTCACGAAGCGCGTTTCGGAAATCTTGTTTTTCCCCTCTCGGCTCACCGTAGAACAGGAAGCAAGCTGTTTCACAAGCAGCCGGTCGGCTTGACTTTGAGCTCATGTGTGTGTGTGACACCAGAGTAAACACACACTACTCACACACATCTACTGTAACTCAAAATGCGGCTTCTGAGAGCAGCGACAGCTTTAACTCGACTGCACCCGCACAAGCCCGGACACGGCACTTTAAAACAGGTGCGTGTATGAACACACACGTGTGTGTGTGTGTGTGTGTGTGTGTGTGTCTGTCTGTCTGTCTGTGTCTGTGTGTGTCTGTCTCTCTGATCACGTGTGTGTGTGTGTCTGACTGATCATGTCTGTGTGTGTGTGTGTGTGTCTGTCTGTGTCTGACTGATCATGCCTGTGTGTGTGTGTCTCTCTCTCTGATCATGTCTCTGTGTGTGTGTGTCTCTCTCTCTGATCATGTCTCTCTGTGTGTGTGTGTGTGTGTGTGTGTGTGTGTGTCTCTCTCTCTCTCTCTCTCTCTGATCGTGTGTGTATGCCTGTGTGTGTGTGTGTGTGTGTGTGTGTCTGATCTAGGAATGCACGATACATCAGTCACCATCCATAACAGTATCGGCTGATATATGTTCATTTTTAATATCATCATTATCGACCCGATAAGTAAATGTGTCTGATATCTTAAAGCTGATATGTATTATGTCCTTCAGCTTCAGATGCGCACTGATCAACATGATGACTTTGGAATTAAAAAACATGAAAATACAGTAAAGTGCAACTGTTACGTCTGTCATAGACTGCATAAAATTATAGAGCATTTATAAGAACATTATAATTGTGTTTGGGTCATGGCTTTATTTTTGTAATCAAGCTCTCAACAATTATATAAAAGTTTGGATTTAGATTTATCGGCAATATATCGGTTATCGGCTTTAGTTTCGAATAAAAATAATTATCGTATCGGCCAAATTTTTCATATCGGTGCATCCCTACTCTGATCGTGTGTGTGTGTGTCTGTGTCTCTCTGATCGTGTGTGTGTGTGTGTGTGTGTGTGTGTGTGTGTGTGTGTCTGTGTCTGTGTCTCTCTGATCGTGTGGGTGTGTCTGTGTCTCTCTGATCGTGTGTGTGTGTGTGTCTCTCTGATCATGTGTGTGTGTCTCTCTGATCATGTGTTTGTGTGTGTGTGTCTCTCTGATCGTGTGTGTGTGTGTGTGTGTCTGTGTCTCTCTGATCGTGTGGGTGTGTCTGTGTCTCTCTGATCGTGTGTGTGTGTGTCTCTCTGATCATGTGTGTGTGTCTCTCTGATCATGTGTTTGTGTGTGTGTCTCTCTCTGATCATGTGTTTGTGTGTGTGTGTGTCTCTGATCATGTGTGTGTGTCTCTCTGATCGTGTGTGTGTGTGTGTGTCTCTCTGATCATGTGTGTGTCTCTCTGATCATGTCTGTCTGTGTGTCAGATGTTGATCCACTGCTGTGTTCTGTGTGTGTGTGTCTCTGATCGTGTGTGTGTGTGTCTCTGATCATGTGTGTGTGTGTCTCTGATCATGTGTGTGTGTGTGTCTCTGATCATGTGTGTGTGTGTCTCTGATCATGTGTGTGTGTGTCTCAGGTGTTGATCCGCTGCTGTGCTTTGTGTGTGTGTGTGTGTGTCTCTCTGATCGTGTGTCAGGTGTTGATCCGCTGCTGTGTTCTGTGTGTGTGTTTCTCTGATTGTGTGTGTGTGTGTGTGTCTCAGGTGTTGATCCGCTGCTGTGCTTTGTGTGTGTGTGTGTGTGTCTCTCTGATCGTGTGTGTCAGGTGTTGATCCGCTGCTGTGTTCTGTGTGTGTGTTTCTCTGATCGTGTGTGTGTGTGTGTGTGTGTGTGTCTCAGGTGTTGATCCGCTGCTGTGTTCTCTGTGTGTGTGTGTTTCTCTGATCGTGTGTGTGTGTGTGTGTGTCTCAGGTGTTGATCCGCTGCTGTGCTTTGTGTGTGTGTGTGTGTGTGTCTCTCTGATCGTGTGTCAGGTGTTGATCCGCTGCTGTGTTCTGTGTGTGTGTTTCTCTGATTGTGTGTGTGTGTGTGTGTGTGTGTCTCAGGTGTTGATCCGCTGCTGTGCTTTGTGTGTGTGTGTGTGTGTCTCTCTGATCGTGTGTGTCAGGTGTTGATCCGCTGCTGTGTTCTGTGTGTGTGTTTCTCTGATCGTGTGTGTGTGTGTGTGTGTGTGTGTCTCAGGTGTTGATCCGCTGCTGTGTTCTCTGTGTGTGTGTGTTTCTCTGATCGTGTGTGTGTGTGTGTGTGTCTCAGGTGTTGATCCGCTGCTGTCGCTCGTGCTCGAATGGCTTCACGCCGAACGAGCGGATCCGGAACATCGGCATCTCTGCGCACATCGACTCGGGGAAGACCACGCTGACGGAGCGCGTGCTGTACTACACCGGCAGGATCGCGGAGATGCACGAGGTGAGGCTCGCAAAACACCCTGCCGTCTTTAAAGGTCACATATTATGCCCCTTTTCACAAGATGTAGTATAAATCTATGGTGTTCCCAAAATGTGTCTGTGAAATTTCAGCTCAAAATTCCCCAGATCATTTAGTATAGGTTGTCAAATTTGCCCCTTTTTGGGTGTGAGCAAAAACGCGCAGTTTTTGTGTGTGTCCCTTTAAATGCAAATGAGCTTTTGCTCCGCCTCCCTTCAGAAGAGGGCGGAGTCTTTACACGAGCTCCAGAAACTCCGGCAATAACAAAACAGGCCGATCTCACTCATCCAGAATCCCAGAATAACCAGTAGCGAGTGCAGCCTTACGGAGAGACTCAGGAAGAGTTTCTGAATGTTAGTGGAGACATTTATGTAGTTGTTGTGGAGTTACATTGATCATCTCATCATCATGTTGAACTTCTACACAAGTGTCCACAGTTCCTGAGGTGTTTATAAGACAGCGGTGACATGTTCTGGTCAATAGTGTTCAGTGCTCGTCTGTGCTCAACGACAGAACAGTTTCAGGCTTTGCTGGATCTTCTGCCATTGCGTAAGAACTGGTCACTGTTGTCGCTCGAGAAACCGAATGTCGGCTGGTGTGTGTAAACGTGCAGATTAAGAGCCGGTAATATTATAATAAGATCCTCTTCATATCTTCATACGTCAGAAGGAGAGCGAAATCTGATCGGCTTATTTTTCGACATGCAGAGAAAGGCTTACCATAACAAAGTTACTGGGTTTCACTTTATATGTTTTCTGGGTTGGTAGATGCACCAGGGACCCGATTATAGCACTTACACACAGAAAAATGCAGATTTTCATGATACGTCCCCTTTAAATGCAGCTAAGACTGTTCTCAGAACGCTCTGACAAGGTTCTCCAGAAGTAACCTTCTCCCTGTAACGTCTTCATAACGTGTCCTCCTGTCAGGTGAAAGGTAAGGATGGAGTGGGAGCGATCATGGACTCGATGGAGTTGGAGAGACAGAGAGGAATCACGATCCAGTCCGCCGCAACCTTCACCATGTGGAGAGATCACAACATCAACATCATCGACACGCCAGGTGACCCTCCATCCCTGAGGAGAAACAGGGCTCCTGTTAGTTAGGACACCACAGCTGGAGAACACACTGGCGAGTGCCATCGGAAACGGTTCTGGATAGAGAATTTGATATTAACTTTTTTACTCACCGGACAACTTGGGTACCAAATTTTTAAGTTACTGGCCATTCAGAACTGGCAGAACTTCTACTATATTTAATGTGAACGGATCTAACAAAAAAGGAGGTGGTGTAGCTTTATATGTGTGTAGTGGGTTTAACTGTAAATTAGTAAATAAGATGACAACTAAAAGTGGAAACAGTGGAATTAATGGTAAAAAAAAGCACACAAGTTCCTGGTAAGCTGTATATATAGGGCTCCAGGATCATGTATTGATACATTTAACAGCAAAATTGTGGAAATGTTTGACATGTCATTTGACTTACACAAACTTCTCCAGCAAAGTGAGTAAACAAAATAACACGCTAAATTGGCTAGTGATTTGACAGTGTAACCCGCCATAGTTGATTTTTACCCGCATTTGGCCTGGTTGTGGTGATAGTGCTTGGTGTGTGTGTTGTCCAGGTCACGTGGACTTCACCATCGAGGTGGAGCGGTCCCTGCGTGTGCTGGACGGGGCAGTGCTGGTGCTGTGTGCCGTCGGGGGGGTGCAGTGTCAGACCATGACTGTTAACCGGCAGATGAAGCGCTACAGCGTGCCCTTCCTCACCTTCATCAACAAACTGGACCGGCAGGGGGCCAATCCGGGCCGAGCGCTGCAGCAGCTCAGGTGATGCTCTCACACAGGCCGTCAGGGGTCACAGGTCACGGACCGCAGGGGTCTTCCTGACAAATCTTGTGTAAAATTAACATTCAGACTTTCGTTCCTCTTCAGAACACAAATGACGATGTATTTAATGAAACCTGAGAGATTTATGTCCCTCTTACGAAGGTCTGTTCACCCAAAACTTTAATTTAGGCTTTTATTCGCATATAAAATTGATCATAGCACATACATAAAAGCACATCAGATATGATAAACAGAACAAAACCGCACAAGAACAAACCTTGTTGGTTCCATTAAAAATCTGTGCATTTGCGTTTCAAAGATGAACAAAAGTCTCGGGTTTTGAAGGAAATAATGGTGAGTAAATTTGTTTAATTCGGCAGTAAAACAGATGGTTATATATATACTGCACTCACACATATATGTAAATAATGATAATATGTTAATTGAGCTCTCTTTCACATCTTCTTGCGCTTGAACGGACATATTTACTCAAAAGTATCCTAGTAAACATAACTGTTTATGTTCAGTCAAGATATAACAGACTGAGAAATAAAATGCATGTGTAACAGTCTATTAGATCCGTGCATTAGCTCTTAAAGTGACAGAAGCCTAATATTCCTGTTGCTGTCTGTGTTTTGATCAAAATATAAAAAAAATTGTGTTTTGATGTAATGATCAAACAACAAAAGACAAAGAAAAAAATCACTCACTGCTTTTGGCTGAAAAACTTGTACCTTTAATAAGGATTCATCCGTTTAATTTGTACAGTCAATTCATCACACAGTACTATTTTACATTTGATTATTCGTTTTCTCCACCTAAAAAATACTGTTTACCTTAAAAACATGAAAAGCAGTGTTTATTTTATTTGTATGTTTGTTCTACTGTTTTTTGTGCTATTGCTCGTAATTTGATTTTGTTCTTATTTTATTACTGACAGTTTACTTGTCTTTAACAATGATATTTTATATTTATGTGATTAGTAGTTTTTGGTGTCACAACCTAATTTATCAAGGTTATGCGTCAAAAAGACAATAACTAAGCCTATTTATTTTTAATTACTTTTTTTTGTGGTGGGGCCAGTAGAAAAAATCCTTAGCGTTGAACTCCAGATGGCGCAGGCTGATGGTGCTTTACATGCAATCTGCAAGCAATGACATCATTACGGCATGGCACAAGCTGATTGGCTCAGCTGATCCTGCAGCCAATGAGATGCTTGCTCAACATTTAAATAGTGTGGTTGAGTGTTAGCTGTAGGATAGTGTGCTGTTCCTCTGAACCCCTCCACCTCCCCAGCTCCACCTGCCTAGATCTGATACAGCATTGATGAATGTCTATTAATGCAGCAGATCTTACAGGCTCTCAATAAGATTGTTTTATTTCCTTCTGCAGGACTAAACTGAATCAAAATGCAGCGTTTGTCAACATTCCCATCGGGCTGGAGGGAAATCTGCAAGGCATCGTGGATCTGATCGAGGAGCGCAGCATCTTCTTCGACGGCCCCTTCGGGTAGAGCATGAGTTTGGTGCTGTATAGCTGGAGACGTGCTGCCGATCACATGGTTTCTCATCATCTGTATGTTTCTCGTTTGACTGAAGCCAGAGCATCCGCTTTGCCGAGATCCCGGCGGAGATGCGGTCCGAGGCGTCCGACCGCAGACAGGAGCTGGTGGAGTGTGTGGCCAACGCCGACGAGACGCTCGGAGAGATGTTTCTGGAGGAGAGGGTTCCCACTGTGGAAGACCTCAAGGTCTGTCTGCTTCCTACACACACTTTACTTTAATGTGTCCTTGTTACAGTGTGATTAACAAGTAATGCAAAGGTTTAAGTTTAGTTGTAATAAGCTTGTAATAAGCTTGTAATTGTGCATAATTTACTGTTATGTAGATGTGCAACGGATCGCAGTTGATCGTGGCCCGTACGGATCTGCTCCCCACAGTTCGGCACGCATGTGACTCGCGGATTAACTCCTAAATCTAACCGTCATTGAGTGAAAGTTTATCATTTGGACGTGTTATGTCTTGTCAATTTACACATTCAAACAATTTTTAACGTAGAAGAAGATGCGAAAATCGGGACTCGCACACAGAGAGAGAGATGTGTATATGTATGTATGTGTGTGTGTGTGATCCGTTGCACCACTACTGTATGTACTGTACTGTATTACATATCTGTAATAAGGACATAAAGTGTTACCCAGCATCCACACTAAGATTGAACCTTTTAAGTGACAGATTTTAAACTATATCTCAGTATCTCAGCGACACAGTTGATTGGATGATTTGATGTTCCTATACCTGTGTTTGTAGCACTATCTGTAGTCCTGCTGTGTATGTAGGGGTCTGAAAGCGAGTGTATGCTGATGTTTCAGGCGGCCGTGCGCAGGGTGACGATCAAGCGTGTGTTCACTCCTGTGCTGGTCGGCAGTGCGCTGAAGAACAAAGGAGTTCAACCTCTGTTAGACGCTGTGCTGGAGTATCTGCCCAACCCCACTGAAGTCAGCAACTACGCCATCCTCAACCAGGAGTGAGTGCTGGAGCTGCAGCTCACTGAAACACACCGCTAGACAGAGTTACAGGTGTTAATGTGTGTGTGTCGTTTACAGGGAGGCTCGAGAGGGCTCAAAGATTCTGATGGATCCAACAAGAGACGACGCTCAACCCTTCGTCGGCTTGGCCTTCAAACTCGAGGTGAACTTCTGAAGTCAAGTCATGTGTGAACCGCATCGTGTACCCGTGTTGAACCCGTGTTGAACCCGTTTCCCCTGTGTTTAACCTGTGTTTCACTTGTTTCCCCTGTTTAACCCGTTTTCCCTTGTCTCATCTGTTCAACCTGTTTGACCTGTGTTTTACTGGTTTACCCTGTGTTTAACCTGTTTCATCTGTTTTCCCTGTCTTTCCACTGTGTCTCATCTGTGTTTAACCTGTTTGACCTGTGTTTCACCTGTTTCCCCTTGTCTCATCTGTGTTTCCCCTGTGTTTCACCTGTTTCCCCTTGTCTCATCTGTGTTTCCCCTGTGTTTCACCTGTTTCCCCTTGTCTGATCTGTGTTTCACCTGTTTCCCCTTGTCTCATCTGTGTTTCCCCTGTGTTTCACCTGTTTCCCCTTGTCTGATCTGTGTTTCACCTGTTTCCCCTGTGTCTCATCTGTGTTTAACATGTTTCACCTGTGTCTCATCTGTGTTTCCCCTGTGTCTCATCTGTGTTTCCCCTGTTTCATCTGTGTTTAACACAGGGGAAACACAGGTTAAACACAGGGGGAACACAGGGTAAACACAGGGGGAACACAGGTTAAACACAGGGGGAACACAGGGTAAACACAGGGGGAACAGGTTAAACACAGGGGGAAAACAGGTTAAACACAGGGGGAACACAGGAGAAACACAGATTAAACACAGGGGAACACAGATTAAACACAGGGGAACACAGGGGAACACAGGTTAAACACGGGGAACACAGGGGGAACACAGGGGAAACAGGGGGAACACAGGGGAAACAGATTAAACACAGGGGAACACAGGTTAAACACGGGGAACACAGGTTAAACACAGGGGGAACACAGGTTAAACACAGGGGAAACACAGGTTAAACACAGGGGGAAACACAGGTTAAACGGGGAACACAGGGGAAACAGGTTAAACAGGATAAACAGGATAAACGGGAAACACAGGTTAAACAGGGGGAACACGGGAAACAGGTTAAACAGGATAAATGGGAAACAGCTTAAACGGGGAACACAGGGGAAACAGGTTAAACAGGATAAACGGGAAACACAGGGGAAACACAGGTTAATCACAGGGGGAACACAGGGGGAACACAGGTTAATCACAGGGGGAACACAGGTTAATCACAGGGGGAACACAGGTTAAACACGGGGAAAACAGGTTAAACACAGGGGGAACACAGGAGAAACACAGATTAAACACAGGGGAACACAGGGGAACACAGGTTAAACACGGGGAACACAGGGGGAACACAGGGGAAACAGGGGGAACACAGGGGAAACAGATTAAACACAGGGGAACACAGGTTAAACACGGGGAACACAGGTTAAACACAGGGGGAACACAGGTTAAACACAGGGGGAACACAGGTTAAACACAGGGGGAACACAGGTTAAACACAGGGGAAACACAGGTTAAACACAGGGGGAAACACAGGTTAAACGGGGAACACAGGGGAAACAGGTTAAACAGGATAAACGGGAAACACAGGTTAAACAGGGGGAACACAGGAAACAGGTTAAACAGGATAAATGGGAAACAGCTTAAACGGGGAACACAGGGGAAACAGGTTAAACAGGATAAACGGGAAACACAGGGGAAACACAGGTTAATCACAGGGGGAACACAGGGGGAACACAGGTTAATCACAGGGGGAACACAGGTTAATCACAGGGGGAACACAGGTTAATCACAGGAGGAACACAGGTTAATCACAGGGGGAACACAGGTTAAACACAGGGGGAACACGGGAAACAGGTTAAACACAGGGGAACACAGGGGAAACACAGGTTAAACACAGGGGGACCACAGGTTAAACACAGGGGAACACAGGGGAAACACAGGTTAAACACAGGGGGAACACAGGGGAAACACAGGTTAAACACAGGGGGAACACAGGTTAAACACAGGGGGACACAGGTTAAACACAGGGGGGGGACAGGTTAAACACAGGGGGAACACAGGTTAAACACAGGGGGAACACAGGTTAAACACAGGGGGAACACAGGTTAAACACAGGTTAAACACAGGGGGAACACAGGTTAAACACAGGGGGAACACAGGTTAAACACAGGGGAACACAGGTTAAACACAGGGGGAACACAGGTCAGACAGAAAACATGTTTCCCTGTACAATGAAATTCTTACTTTGCCGTCCACATTAAATGTCATAAAATAAATACAATGTCATCCAAAAATAAAATAGCAAAAAAAAAAGAATTTCTTAGTAGTGAATCTCTTAATAAAAGCAATAGAAAGTAAGATAGTACAATTAAATAGAGCAATAAGTTAAACAGTTATGTCCATGGTTGCAAACTCCTATCGACTGTTTAGGAGTCTAATGGCAGAAGGGAAAAAAGAGTTCTTCAGTCTTGAAGTCCTGCATTTCACACTTCTATACCTCCGTCCTGAGGGTAGAAGTGTGAACAGTCCGTGCTGGGGGTGGGAGGGGTCTTTGAGGATGGAAGCAGCTCTCCTGGTGACCCTATGATGGTATATGCTCTCTACAGAGGGCAATGGAGTCCTGGTAATCTTTTGTGCAGTCTTCACCACTCTCTGTAGACGTTTACGGTCCATGGCAGTAGTGCTGCCGTACCACACAGTGATGCAATTAGTCAGGACACTCTCAATAATGCAGCTGTAGAAGTTGTTGAGGATCTTAGACGACATGCCAAACCTCCTCAACCTCCTCAGAAAATACAGCCGATGTTGGGCCTTCTTAACCAGTTGCGTGACGTGTGGTTTCCAAGTGAGGTCCTCACTAATGTGGACACCCAAGTATTTCAATTTGCTCACCCTCTCCACTTCAAGCTCCCAGATGAACAGTGGCTGATGCGTACTCCTCTCCTTTCTCATGTCCACTATCATTTCATTCGTCTTCTCCGTGTTGAGGATGAGATTATTGTCTCCGCACCATGACACCAGACTGGCCACCTCCCTCCTGTAAGCTGCCTCATGACCGCCGACGATACGTCCTATCACTGCGGTGTCGTCCGCGAACTTCAGGATGATGTTGTCCTTGTGGGAGGCGACACAGTGATGATTCTGGCTGAAGTCCTATTACCGATCCTGACAGACTGAGGCCTGCCAGTCAGGAAATCTAGGAGCCAGTCACAGAGTGGGGGGTGCAGACCAAGTGTGGACAGTTTGTGAATGAGTTTATGAGGGATGACCGTGTTGAAGGCAGAACTGTAGTCGATGAAGAGTATCCTTAGGTTTGAGTCCTTATTTTCCAGATGAGAGAGGGAATAGTGAATAGCAGCAGCAATGGCATCAGAGGTGGACCTATTGGACCGGTAGGCATACTGCAGGGGGTCAAGAGTGTCTGGTATACTATTCTGAATGTGGGCCAGCACCACTCTCTCGAAACACTTCATAATGATTGGAGTGAGTGCCACTGGTCTATAATCATTCATGCAGGTGGGTGTGCTCTTTTTAGACAAGGGAACAATGATCGTGGTCTTAAAGCACGAAGGAACGGTGCACTGGCTGAGGGAGAGATTGAAGATGGAGGTGAGAACATCAACCAGCTCATTGGCACATGTTCTGAGGGCCCGCTCCGGGATGTTGTCTGGTCCTGCTGCTTTGCGGGGGTTGATCTTCCTCAGAACTTTAAGTTCCTGGGTTGTTGAAACAGATAGTGGGGGGGAAGGCAGATTGGGTGGTCCAGGTATGCGTGGGCCCTCTTTCTGCAGTGTGGTTGGGGGCCTCAAAGTGGGTGTGAAATGTATTGAGGTCATCCGGCAGGCTGTCTGTTATGGTGATGTTGTTGGTGGTAGTCCTATAGTCTGTGATGTGCTGCAGGCCTTGCCACATCCGCCCTGAGTCAGCAGTGGAATAGAAGCTGTCCAGCTTCTCTCTGTACTGCCTCTTGGCAGCTGTGATAGTTTTCCTCAGTCCATACTTCGCAGCTTTGTACTCGGTCTCATTGCCTGATCTAAATGCAAGAGAGCGGGCACGCAGCATGTGACGTACCTGAGTGTTTATCCAGGGCTTCTGGTTTGGAAACTTCCTAATTGTTATGGTGGGCATGATGTTATCGACACAAGTGCTGATGTAACCAGTCACATACTCAGCATAATCCTGTACACTGACAGAAGAGTCCTCTAGGGTGGCTGCAGCCTCAAACACATCCCAGTCTGTCAGGGCAAAACAGTCCTGCAAGGTGCTCTCAGTCTCCGGGGTCCAGAGTTTAACCTGTTTGGGGACATGGTGTACTTGTTTCAATCTTTGTCTGTAAGCAGGGTACAGAAACAAAGAAATATGATCTGAGTGTCCGAAGTGGGGGCGGGGTGCAGCCCTGTATGCACCACGTATATTACTGTAAACATGATCGAGAGTGTTCTTATCACGGGTGGGAATGTCCACATGCTGATGGTATTTGGGGAAGACAGTCCGTAAGCTGCACTGGTTGAAGTCGCCAGCAACAATAAAAACAGCGTCAGGATGAGCAGTTTCTAATGCGCTGATGACGTCATGGAGTTTACTGAGTGCTACCGTGGGATTAGCTCGCGGGGGGATGTAAACAGTGGCCAAAAACACAGCAGTAAATTCCCTCGGTAGATAATAAGGACGGCACTTCAACAGTAAAAGCTCCACATCTGGGGAACAGTATTCATCAGCCGTCCGTATATCTCCACACCACGAGTTGTTGACAAATACACACACACCTCCCCCTTTAACCTTACCAGACGCTGCAGTTCGGTCCCCTCGGTGAACAGAGTGAGTCTGTAGCTTAATGGCGTCCTCTGCGACTTTATCTGAGAGCCAGGTCTCTGTAAAAATCAGGGCGCAGCATTCTCTGATTTCCCGTTGAGTTGTAATCCTGGCTCGTAGCTCATCCAATTTGTTTTCCAGGGACCGCACATTCGCTAGCAGGAGGCTAGGTAGCGGTGGTCGGCTAGTGCGAGCTTTTAATCTAGCATGGAGCCCTCCCCTCTTGCCTCGCTTGCGTCGCCGTCTCCGCAGCGCTATCCTGGTGTCAGCCAACTCACTCGAGCCCGATGCTCCGTAGCCCCCGGGATGGTTTCGATGGTAGTTTCGGTGGTGACTGGTGGTGACTCTGGGAGCGAACAATGGGTTGAAACTCCGGCGAAATAAAACTAGTAAAAACAATGTGTCGTGAGTTGGCGATGTCCAATAATGCCTGTCGGTTGTATGTTATCAGTGCATGACATTTATGCACTGCAAAAAAAACAACAACACAAAGAGGAAGAAAAAAACGACATTTAAATGTGAAGCAAGCAAACACGTCTGCCTCGGTGGGCGCCATTTTTAATCCATCTGTGTTTAACCTGTTTCACCTGTGTCTCACCTGTGTCTCATCTGTGTTTAACCTGTTTCACCTGTGTCTCACCTGTGTCTCATCTGTGTTTAACCTGTTTCACCTGTGTCTCATCTGTGTTTCCCCTGTGTTTAACCTGTTTAACCCGTTTTATTCTGCAGGCGGGGCGCTTTGGTCAGCTGACGTACGTGCGTGTGTATCAGGGTTGTCTGAGGAAGACTGAGTACATCTATAACACCCGCACAGGGAAGAGGGTGAGAGTTCAGAGACTCGTGCGACTCCACGCAGACCAGATGGAGGTGAGACCTGTTTCTCTCTCAGTGAGACTGTTCAGTTCTTCAGATGGAGGTGAGACTCCGCGTGTTTCTCTCTCACTCGCTAGGTTTACATCAGGGATGGAAATTAACTTTTTTGTCCACCGGCCACTGTGGCTGGTGGATTTCAAAATCTACCAGCCACTCAATGTTTTTACCAGCCACTTTCTTGTTTTTAACTGACAATGTGTAACTGTATGTGAAAATTAATACTACAAGATCTACAATACTTAAGCAGTTTATTTAATCTCAAGTCTCAATGAAATACTGACATTTTATCTTTCTCTCCTATACACACACAAACCATGAACTGATACACATTTAATTTGACTGGATTGTTGACGGGGAGGGGGGAGTGTTGACTATACTGCGCGCATAACATACATAGCGCGCACATGGCAGAGAGGGAGAGAGAGACACACGCAAGGTCTCTCGCTCTCTCCCTCTCTGCCGTGCGTGCACGCACTATGTATGTTATGCGCGCTGCGCAGTATGTTCTGTCTCGCATGTGTGCTCTAGATTCCGGGTGATTTGAACTAATTTGCGGGCATCAGGGAGACGATATCAATATGCGGGAGACTCCTGGAACTTTCGGGAGACTTGGGATGTCTGCATATTTACATCATGCGCTCGCGGCTAGCTCTCCTTTGGGACGGCAAACCGCCTCTCGCGCTCAAGCCTCGACGGAATAAGCGCGCGGGTAGATGTTCGCGCAGCTAGCTCTTTACGACACAAGAGAGCTACCCCGCCCTAAAAATACACCATGCGCTCGCGGCTAGCTCTCCCTTTGGACGGCAAACCGCCTCTCGCGCTCCCACGTTTTCTTCCCTTGTCAAGCCTCGACGGAAGAAGCGCGCGGGTGTTGAAGGTGTGCCTCCTCTAAAAGTGTCCGCCGTCCGGGTGAAACAGTATGCTATTTTTATTTACCTGCCACGGTGGCCGGTAGGTGAAGCGAGTTTACCCGCCACAACACAAAATCACCCGCATTTCCATCCCTGGTTTACATGCAACCAAATAATCCGTTAGTAATCGGATTAACGGCTCAATCGGACTGAAAAGCCTTCATGTAAACGCCTTAATCGATCCGACTGAGCTCGATCCCAATGAGATTTCGTGTAGATTTTACATGTTTCGTGAGAGAACATGTAAACACTTGATCAGACTGAAGACCGAAACTGAAAGGACTGCACATGTGCAATGATGTAGAAATTGCGTAATGACGCAATGTTGTTGTTCCTGTTGAATAAAGTGTCATATGATATAAGTGATTGTCCCGTCATCCTAAACTTCTCCTTTCACTCTTCAGTGTCTGTGAAGTGGAGCAGGACAACGTCCACCAGTCCTTGTTTCAGACTCTCATCCACAGACGACGGTTTTGGGCATTTTTACTGTGATAAATATAAGCAGCGGCACAACGGTTCATATGCTTATTGTCTCCAAATTATGACCAGAAATGGATAAATATTAAGTCTGCTGTTTAAAACAAACAAAGAACCAATGTAGGAGAATGGTTAATATGTGCAAACAGCGGGAAACTCTGTATATTTGTGCAGTATGCGCATGTCAAACTATATATTCTGATTTGAAGCTTGTGACATATAAACACACACATCAACCCGATCACATGTTCAGCGTTCATGTAAACACTATGTTCAGATTCATTAATCAGAATGAATTCAGTCCGATTGAAACAAAAGTTGTGCATGTAAACATAGCCAGTGAGAGTGCTGAATCAGACTGTTCTTCAGATGAAGAGTGTGTGGTTGTGTTTCTTGTGTTGTTCAGGACGTAGAGATGGTGTTTGCTGGAGACATCTGTGCCCTGTTTGGCATCGACTGTGCCAGCGGAGACACGTTCACTGCCCGCACTAATGCCAACCTCTCCATGGTACGTGATCAAACGAGAATAACGCACCCTAGACCTGCTCAGAAACACAGGGAAATCAGTGATGTGTGAAATATTATTTCAGTTTAAAGGGCATATTGCAGGTTAGAGTCCCCAGTGAGTCAATGTATAGAAAAATAATGTAGGAACTAGATTTTCTTTAAATATATACTTATAAATACGCTATTAAGGCTTCTGGAGTTTTACTTCCGCATCTGAAAAATGCCAAACTGATTGTTTAACATCCAGAGTGTATATAACCGTAGAAGAGCTCTGCCTTTAAAATAAGAGATTTAATCTATAGTAAACTGTGTCAAAGTTGGAGTTCTCCAGTTTTCATTTATTTGAAATAGTGTTTTTTTATTATTATTATTGAGTTATGATTGTTTTGATTAATTTTATTAATTTACACAATCCATTTTGTCTGAATTTGAGACCTGGTTTCATTCAGAACTCAATTTTGATCAAATGAGCAATAAACATCATTTTATTTGTTGTGGTATTGTAACTGATTTAAATCATTGAACAGTCATTTGAGAATTGAGAATTAATATTTCTCAAAATGAGAATTAATTTTCTTTACGCATTATTGGCATTACATGACCCCGTGTGTTTGTGTGAGATTGATCCCGAACACTCGTTGAGAATGTGTGTAGTAATGTGAGGAATAATGTGTGTGTTCCCAGGAGTCCATCCACGTTCCTGAGGCTGTGATCTCCATGGCCATACGACCCTCCAACAAGGTACAGAATCACTGAAGTACTCGCGCTCTCTCTCTCTCTCTGTCCTCGTCTATACGAGTGTGTGATCATCATCCTCTTCTGTCCTCTAGAACGACACGGACAAGTTCTCCAAGGGGATCAACCGCTTCACCAGGGAAGATCCCACCTTTAGAGTTCACTTCGACACGGAGAGCAAAGAGACCATCATCTCCGGCATGGGAGAGCTGCATCTGGAGATCTACTCACAGGTGCGCACTAGGGATGGGCATTTCAAGCAAAAATAATATTCGAAGATCGCTGGGTATTATTCGATGATTATTCGAAAATCGCACCCCTCCCCACATGCACGCACACATGCATGTATAGGCCACACACCAGAGCATGTGAGCAAAGCGTACGTCACAGAGCATGTGAGCAAATACTCTCTCAGTATATTTTCCTGCTTTTTTGTCCTTAGCCAATGTTGCTGGGCAATAAGCTGGCAAAAAGTTGCCCTCGTGTATCATCAGCTTTAAAGAGTGCTGCTCTAGCTGTGTAGACTAACCTTAAAGTTATTAGATTATTTTTAATGAATAAGAGACAGCAGTAAAGGTTGTCGCCAGTTTAAGACCTGGTGGCTAGGGCTGGGCGATATGGACCAAAAGTCATATCCCGATATATTTTGGCTGAATATCGTTAATCGATATATTTTTTCCGCAAAGTGAGAGCAAATGTTCAGTCAAAGTCAAAGCCAATCACTGTATAAATCAGAGGTCTTCAATCCTGCTCCTGGAGGGCCACTGTCCTGCAGAGTTTAGTTCCTGCTTCAGCACACCTGCCTTTATATATTCAAGCGATCCTGAAGAGCTTGATAAGCTGATTCAGGTGTGCTTGATTAGGGTTGGAACTAAACTCTGCAGGACAGTGGCCCTCCAGGAGCAGGATTGAAGACCTCTGGTATAAATTATACATTGATTCTTATTAAAGGTACTATTAAAGTTCTCAGTCAAGAGCAGTGAGTGATTTCCTCTGTGTTTTGTTGTTTTATTAACATTAAATAGATACTTCTCCCAAAAATTTTAATTGTCATCATTTACTCTCTCAAGTTGTTTTAAACCTGAATAAGTTTCTTTCTTCTGAGAAGTTATTTGGAAGAATGTGTGTAACCAAACAGTTGATGAACCCCAGTGATTTCCATAGTATATTTTTCCCTATGGAAGTCAATGGGGACCAGCAACTGTCTGGTTACCCACATTCTTCCAAATAACTTCTTTTGTGTTCAGCACAAGAAATAAATTAATACAGATTTGGAACAACATTACAGTGAATAAATAATGACAGAATTTTTATTTTTGGGTGAACTATCCCTTTAAGGACAAGCGGCTGCATGTTTACTATTAGGGCTACTGTCTCTTTAAGACCTGTATGCGACGCGTCTATACACGCATTTGACAAGCAGATTTCTCTCAATTTTCTCGGTTTGCTTTCAGTTTAGACATAACCAACTTTCCTTATGTAAACCTTGTGTGTATTTGAGAGTATTAGCGAAATAAGACTCGAAAGATAACTTAGTCCAGTAACCAGGCGCTGTTAGACAGGCTTTTAGTGCATGTGCGCGTCGGGTGTTCGCGCATGTTAGAACAGCGCATCAGCAGTGAATGACATGTTTAACCGGCAAGGCTTTAAAGCACATGCAAATAATTAACTTTTGTGAACTCACTGAACTGATGTGTCCCGTTCCTCTGCGTTAATATTTGATGTGAGTATAGAGGGTATGCACGTGACGTCACCGTTGGCCGGAGTGACTGCGGCTACGCCCACAAGTGGCAAAAACACTGAGCGGCAGCATTGGTTTTCAGCGTGAATGCTGCGGAAAAACACACAAAACGCGTCTAAAACGGGAAAGAGCTTTGAGACTGACTGTACAACTAGATTTGACAAGAAATATGAGGTATATTTTTACAGACTACCTAAAGCTACAGAACAGAGAAGCAAATAGATCGCTGCAATTCATAGAAACAACTGGACTCCAGGCAGCGAAAGGTGGATTTGCAGTTATCATTTTTGTGTCAATATGCTGAATTTAGTGGTAAAATCATTCTCTATATATTGTATTGTTATATATTGCAGTGACAACTCATCAATCAAATATTTACCACTGTATATTCTGTATAATTTGACATTTTTAAATAAACACTGACAAAAAAGTATACAAGTTTTAAGTCTAGACGATATGATGATATATATAACATTGATATAAGTGATCACCTGGATTTAGACCTGCCTATATTGTATTTATATAAAGCGTTCACAGGCAAATTTGCTGTATGTATTTCTCCGGTGTCAAAATCAGGCACATATAAATGTCAGGAAACACGATTCCTGGCTGAAAGTCAATATCCATGATCACTGGATCTTTAGTAAGTTGTAAGGAACACTATATTGAGTCCAATCTTTAGTTTAAACTGATAATCGTTTGTTTTACTTGCGTTTTCGCAGTTTCCCCTATTAAATCCAGTCACGCAGCAGCTCTTCTGCCACTCAGTCCGGCTGAGGGGGGCGTGTTCCGGCGGGAAAGTGACGTTAATGCATTCCCTCTATTTGTCGCGTTGTATGCACAACAATGCACGATATACATATTTCTACAAAAGCAGTCAGCAGCTTGCTTGGAGCAAGGATCATAGCGCAAATTTGAACTATATCGATATATGCGATATGGTCTAATTCCATATCACATTTAAAAATATATCGATATATTTTTTATATCGATATATCGCCCAGCACTACTGGTGGCCTAACGGCGATGTTCTTGTCAACTGACAACGATACTGTAGCGCGAGAGCGACTGAGGTACGAGATTGAGCAGGTGAACAAGCTGAACGCAAATACGTCCTTGTTGATACTTGGAAAGGAAGGAAAAAATCTGTACGTACGTCAGCCTGTTATGTCCTCATATTATTATTATTTTTTTACAGATCTGCATGATTCACGTAGGTCACATTTTCAGGTTGGAAATTCCGGAATTCCGGATTAATCCGGAAAAATCACATCCCTGTTTATCTTTGCAGCCGACACTGACACAGAAAACACTAGTTTATTAATAAACAATTCAAATGTTTCATGCATAATCATTACTTTTGCTGTTTTTTTGTGGCAAGCTTTATGCGTGCGTTGAGATGCAGAATAGGCAATATATTACGAAAGCGCTCATTATGGTTTAGCATTCTCTCCCATATAGTATACATAACTTCAGTCGTGCACGGGCAGCCCTGCTTATTTCACATATTATCTAACCACTGCGGGCGTTCTGAGCGAGCGGCGTGTAATCTGCAGAAATGCACTCTCGCTCTGGAGGAAATATTACCACTCTGCTCACATGCTCTGTGTGAGACAATTTGTGTGTATCTTCTGCTGTCTGAGAGTTGATTGACAGCTTTTAGATCTGGTTACATGAACGTGTCACCGCATCAGAACCGAAAACATGGGGATTTTTTATAGACAATAATCGCACAACCTATTCGATATTCTATAATAAAATCAACTAATCGAATATTCGAAAATCGTGACTCATCCCAAGTACACACACACACACACGACTTAGAGCTGCATCTGGAGATCTACTCACAGGTACACACACACAACTTAGAGCTGCATCTGGAGATCTACTCACAGGTGTGTGTGTGTGTGTGTTATAGGGAAACTGATGTGTGTGTGTTATAGAGGATGGAGAGGGAATATAACTGTCCGTGTGTGATGGGGAAACTGATGTGTGTGTGTGTGTGTTAAAGAGGATTGAGAGGGAATATAATTGTCCATGTTTGATGTGGAAACTGATGTGTGTGTGTGTGTGTTACAGAGGATGGAGAGGGAATATAATTGTCCGTGTGTGATGGGGAAACCCAAGGTGGCCTTCAGAGAGACGGTGACCAGCGCTGTGTCGTGAGTCCTGCATTTACACACATCACACATGAAGAAATCATATTCATATCACCTGATCCTGAACACAGATATTATCCTCTCAATACAAAATCATTGTAACACTTTATTTTACAGTGGTTATATTATACAGTACTTTTTTATACAAAAAGTATTGCCTTTAGAATTCGAATTTTGCTAATATTTAAGAAAAAAATTTTTTAGCTTTTCAGCCATTTTGACCGCCCTAGTAGTGATAACTAAATAATGCATAATTACAACTAACCCTTAATCAAACCCCTAACCCTAATTATATAGTAAGTACATGTTAATGAATATTACTCAGTACTTAAATGTAGAATTGAACTGTTAAAAGGAAACATTGTTTAACCAAAATCATTTGAAATGAAGTAAACATTAACTGAAATAAGCATTAAAAAAAACTTGAATTGAACACAGGAAATATAAAATCTAATTCAAAATATTGCAAAAACTATAATAGTGAATCATTAGCTATATGTTTGCATGTTAGAATCAGCGGCTTTCTCTGATGAATGAACTGCAGCCAGCGGTGTTTCTCTCTGTTTATTAGTGTGGATGCGTGATCAGACAGCACACGCGTGTGTGTGTGTGTACGCGTGTGTGTGTGTGTGTGTGTGTGTTCAGTCTGCTGTTGGCAGTCCGGTATCATGAGGGCACTTGGGAAGCCACTCGGTCTCTAGCACTCTGACGCCTCCCTTAGGAGACGTGTGTGTGTGTGTGTGTGTGTGTGTGTGTGTGTGTGTACACGTGTGTGTGTGTGTGTGTGTACGTGTGTGTGTGCGCTCAGTCTGCTGTTGGCGGTCCGGTATCATGAGGGCACTTGGGAAGCCACTCGGTCTCCAGCACTCTGACGCCCCCCTCAGGAGACCAGGAGCATAACAGCTTCCAGTGGATGATCTCCTGCACAACAGATCATGACATGAACACACACTCTTCCTCTGTCTGAGCCCTCGCTCTGCTCTCATGATCTGAGTTTCTCACCTGCGAGACGATGTCGTGCAGAAGAACGTGGTACTTCAGCATCAGCTGCTCCTCGCTCGTCTCCTAAGAGAGAGGATGTTATTCTTCAGCCTCTCGTAACATGTCATTCACTAATGGCGCTTTTCCACTACACAGTACCAGCTCGACTCGACTCAACTCGCCTTTGTTTGGTTTTCCACTGTGTAAAAGTTTTACCTGTACCTGCTTTCGGGTACTTTTTTTCGTATCACCTCCGGCGAGGTTCTAAGCGGTAATGGAAAACGGAGCGAAAAGCGAGCCGAGTCGAGGCAAGTTGAGCTGATACTGGTAATGGAAAAGCGCCATTACAACACTTAAGAGCAGGGGTTTCGGTCTCTAGATCCCCGTGCCATGATGAGTGTGTGTCGAGTGTGTGTAGTCGGTCTCTAGATCCCCGTGCCATGATGAGTGTGTGTCGAGTGTGTGTAGTCGGTCTCTAGATCCCCGTGCCATGATGAGTGTGCGTCGAGTGTGTGTAGTCGGTCTCTAGATCTCCCTGCCATGATGAGTGTGTCGAGTGTGTGTAGTCGGTCTCTAGATCCCCGTCCCATGATGAGTGTGTGTGGAGCTCTGACCTGCTGTGTGAGGTTGGCCACCTGTGCCAGGTTATACTCGGTGTTCTCGCTGGACTCTCTCAGCATGATGAAGGACGCAGCCACACGAGCCAGATGCCAGAACGGCTGCATGTCCTGACTGATGTTCCCATAGCTGTCTGCGCGCACACACACACACACACACACACACACACACACAGAGAGAGAGAGTTCATAAATTTGGGGTTGGGGAGATTTTTAAAGTTGTAAATGCAGCCTTGGTGATCAGAAGAGACTTCTTTTAAGAACATTAAAAATCTGTCTGATCCCAAACGTTTGACTGGTAGTGCAGGTGTGTTAGTGTGTGTTACACACACCTGGCAGGTCGTGCGCAGAGACGACGCTGTGAGGCGATGTGTGTTTCTGGTAGAAAGCGAGTTCCTCCGGCGAGCTACTGATGTGTGTCAGATCCTCACAGCGCAGATGCACCTCTGGAGGAGTGTGTGTTTGTGTCTCCGTCCGGGGGAACAACACGTCGGCTGAGCAGCGCAGCACCGAGCCCTGAAACACACACACACGCACACAGTAGAGACGTGTTATGATGGAAAACCTGGGCTTCAGTCGACTCACTCGATCACATGCGTTCAAAAGTTTGGGGTCGGCGAGACCTTTTTTTTATTATAAAGATATTTGTCATGTTACAAAAATGTATTAAATGCTGTTCTTTTGAACATTCTAATCATAAATATGAAGCAGCACAACTGTTTTCAACATTTACATATAATAATAATCATAAATGGTTCTTGATCATCAAATCATCATATTAGAATGATATCTGAAGGATCATGTGACACTGAAGACTGGAGTAATGATGCTGAAAATTCAGCTTTTGATCACAGGAATAAATTACACTCTACTATATATTCACATAGAAAACAGCTGTTCCCTTTCGAATGGTCAGTCGCCTGTGCTTTGTCCGGACCAGCACCCCTCGTGTGAAGCGAGCCGTCTCGTTCGGTGGATCCGAGGAGGAGCTTCATGATGGCTTCAGACGCAGAAGACTGGACGGGCTCAGTGGAAGACCCCGCTGTCTAGAGAACGCAGCAACTTCAGAGCTGGACTGGACGCCGAGCTGATCCACTGTATAAAGCAGTCGAGGAGCTCGGTCTCGACTGGGCTGTCCCTGAGGAGCCCACACGCAGCCACCTGGACGAGTGGTTTCTGCCGGGGCGCGCACAGGCCCCTCGTCAGCGATCCGCACAGTTCTTCCCTGAGGTTCATGAAGAACTGACAAAGTTGTGGCACCCCCTACGCACTTCTACTTTCACCACGCTCTCGACCATCGACGGCACTGTGGAAAAGGGATATGAGAAGCTGCCCCCCCTAGAGGAAGCCGTGGCTGCGCACCTTTGCCCACCCACTGCTATTGGATGGAAATCCAAGGTGGCTCACCCATCCAAACCCTGCAGAACAACTTCAGCCCTCACTGGATCTGCCCTCCACACCATGGCGGTCCTCCAAGTGTTCCAAGTGAAGCTCCTCCAAACCATGGACGAGTTTGGACCAGACCCAGAAGCATCTCGTGACCTCCACAGCGCTACGGACCTGGCCCTGCGAGCAACGAAAGACACAGCCCAGGCCATCGGGAGGGCTATGGCCAGTTTAGTGGTGCTGGAGTGCCACTTATGGCTTAATCTGACCAAGATCAAGGATGCGGATATAACTGCCTTCCTTGACTCTCCTATTTCCTCCACTGGTCTCTTCTGCCCTGGGGGGACGGCTTCGCTGAGCGCTTCATGACAGCACATAAGGCATCGCAGGCTATGCAACACTTCCTGCTCCAGCTCTGCAGCTCCGAGTCGCCACAAGCCCGCGCAGACTCAGCAGCCAGCCAAACCAGCGCCTGCAGTGACTCAGCCTCATCCAGCGGCAGCGCCCTCATCAGACAAAACGCTTCCCACCTAAGCGTCAGGGACCCCGGCCTAGAATTACGCTGGACCCTGAGCCGAAGAAGCAGTCCTGATCTTCCAGACAGGAAGAGGGGAGGGATAAGTCTTGCTGCGGCTGGACCACCTTTCAAAATGCCCAGTGTTCCTCCAAACACCCTGTTCAGTTCCAGCTGTTGGAGCAGATGTTGCGATTGCAAGCTCCAACAGATCTGTACTCCTCAGCCATTTGGAATGCCTGGGACTCAGAAGCGACATTCCTGGGTGCAGTTATAGACTCAGCCCAAATGAAGGCTTGGCTGACACCCGAGTGCTCCCAGACTATTCATCAGCTTGCAACCTCTTTTAGAGTAACCTTTCAAAGGATGCTGGCCTCATGGCCTCCGCATCGGCAGTACTTCCGCTGGGTCTGCTACAAATGAGCCCCTTGCAGTACTGGCTGAAACCCCAGGTCCCTACCCGAGCGTGGCGCTCAGGCCAGCTTCATGTCAAGGTGGACCACGGCTGCAGCAGAGCCCTGGCCCCATGGAGAGACCACAGCTATCACGAGTCTGGACTAGTTTGGGGAAGGTCTCGAGGAGGATGGTGGTGGTCACGGACGCCTACAACATGGGTTGGGGAGCTCTGTGCGAGGGCAAACTGACCTCCGGCTCTTGGACGAGCATGGAGAAACAGCTGCATTTCAACTGCCTAGAAATGTTGCCGTTTTGGTGGCCCTCAAAACCTTCCTACCACAGCCTGGCAGGTCACCATGTCTTAGTCCAATCGGACAACACAACAGTAGTGTCTTATATAAACCGCCAGGGTGGGCTCAGGTCGAGACCTTTGTACAGGCTAGCCAGAAGTCTCCTCTTATGGGCACGAGGCAACCTGCGTTCGCTGAGAGTGACTCACGTGCCGGGAAGACTGAACCAGGGAGCAGACATGCTGTCCCGGGGCAATGTGTCCCCAGGGGAATGGACCCTTCATCCCCAGACGGTTCAAATGATCTGGAGCGTTTTTGGGAGAGCAGAAGTCAACCTCTTCGCCTCCGAAGACAAATCTCACTGCCCAATTTTCTTCTCGAAAGGCAGTCCTTCTAGTGGCCCCTCTCTGGCGGACCCAAACTTGATTCCCTGAGTTGATTTAGGTGCTCACATCAGCCCCATGGCCGATACCCCTGAGGAAAGACCTCCTTTCCCAGGCGAACATGACGATTTGGCACCCCTGTCCCAATCTATGGGCCCTCCATGTGTGGCCCCTCAACTGGAGCTTACAGACCTCACAGCGAGAGTCCTAAACATTATTTATGAGGCTAGAGGCCGTCCACGAGACACCTCTACGCCCTTAAGTGGTCTGTATTCTCCAGCTGGTTTCTTAGCCCAGAGCTAAGACCCTGCTTATGCAAAGTACCACTGGTACTTTCATTTCTTCAACAGCTACTGGATGCGGGCCGTACCCCATCCACGCTCAAAGTCTACGTGGTGGCCAGTCTTTAGGGAAAAGCGACATGATTGTTCGCTTCCTAAGGGGAGCAAGGACCTCAACCCGCAAAGCACTCCTACCATACCCTCCTGGGACCTATCAACGGTCCTCAGGGCCCTCAAAGGGCCGCTACAATCGGCCAAATTGAAGCCACTCTCACTCAAGACTGCACTATTGCTAGCCTTAGCATCGGTCAAGCAAGTAGGGAACCTTCAAGCGCTCTCTGTTAGTGCTTTCTGTCTTGAGTTTGAACCAGGCGACTCTAAAGTCATCCAAGGCATGGTTATGTGCCCAAAGTGCTTTCAACTCCATTCAAAGCACAAGTAATTTCGCGGAAGATGACCAACAATTACACCTGCTCTTCCCCATCCGGGCCCTGAGAACATGTATAGAGCGTTCCGCTCAGTTCAGACAGTCAGAGCAGCTCTTCGTAGGCTTCGGTGGCTGCACCAAAGGGCTTCCGGTCATGACGCAAAGGTTGTCCCGTTGGCTGGTGGATGCTATCGCTCTAACCTACGCTTCTATGGGCCTGCAATGCCCCATCGGCATCAGAGCACAATCCACCAGAGGCCTGGCCTCCTCCTGGGTGTGGTCCAGTGGGGTATCTATTAGCGATATATGTGCGGCAGCCGGCTGGTCCTCGCCCTCCACCTTCGCCAGATTTTATAACTTGGAAGTCCCTGCATTGCAGGCACATATCCTTTCTGTGTAGTTGGAGCCGGCCTCTGTGCGAGCCCGGCCCACTATTATTCTTAAGGGTTCTGACCCTATTGTATCTCCTCAGGGCGCTATTGCCCCATTAGCCCTCTGCCCTTGGGACCCTTGTGCAAGCTCGGGTTATAGAACATGTCGTTCTGCTTGAACATAGCACAGCGTGATCGGATTAGTTCCCCATCGCGTCTAGCAGACGCAATACTCGTTCCCTTATTTTAGGGAACCGAGGTTACGTTAGTAATTGAGATATTTCACTGTTTTACTGTATTTTTGATCAATTAAATGCAGCTGGTGAGCAGAAGAGACTTCTTTAAAAAACAAAGAAACATCTTGCTGACCCCAAACTTTTGGCTGTCAATGAACATGTAATGCATCGATCAAGGAGTTTAATAATATTACTTTAATATATATTGACGTTATTATAATACCCATATAATTTATATAATGGAATATTTGGAGAATATCCAAATTTTAAAGTATGGCTGGCACTTCCTGTCTGGGAACTGCCACTCAAAATGACTGTTTATGACACAAATAATCCTGATCCATCAGTTTGACTGAATGAGCTGGATGTTTTCCATCAGAATCTGTTTTTATCCATCAGGAAAATAATGGAACACTTGGTGTTTTAATCAGACGTCAGTATCACAGGAATATCTGTGGCTTTTCAGGCTTGTTTCTAAAGCAGGGAGAAACGCAACACTTGTTATCTGTCAAAATGACGGAAAGCACTTTGTTAATGATGAAACATTTTTTTGATTAACGCAACATCCGTGTTACATAACTTAGACTTGGCGGGGTTTCAATCCTTGATGGATTGGATATTATGAGAGAAAGTGTTTTTGACCTTTGCTGCAAAACAACATTAGGAACCTTTAAAACAGCATAATAGGGGCACTTTAATACTCTTATACTTTTAAGTTAGATGGCTCAGGAGTGACAAAAAATGTCACTTCATAGTCAAAATGCTTATGGCATTTAAACCTGCTTATTGGCAGTCGGGAAGTTACGCCCATAGTTTGCGCAAAGCAGAGGACAAAGATGGATGTAGAGAATGCAACTTAACTAAATATTTATGGTGAATCTTGATGTTCGTATGCTTTAAACGCCTTATTTGATAGTAGTTATTCACTGACACGGATTGATGTGAAGGCATCGGTCTATTTCTTGTGCTGGTAAATGTATATTAGAAAACATGGTTACACTTTACAATAAGGTTCATTAGTTAACATTAGTTAATGAAGTGACTAACATGAGCTAACAATGAGCAATACATTTGTTACTGTTAGTCTTTGTTAATGTTAGTTAATAAAAATACAGCTGTTCATGTTACTTCACAGTGCATTAACTAATGTTAACAAGATTTTAATAAAGTATAAGTAAATGTTAAAATCAACGGTAATAAAGATTAATAAATGCTGTATAAATGCAGTTCATTACTAGTTCATGCTAACTAATGTAGTTAACTTGTAGTTAAAATGTTAACTAACAAACCTTATTGTAAAGTGTTACCGAAAACAATTACAAGAATTACAAAATCGTACAAATCGTTGTCAGAGCCAGTATTGAAGCTGTAACAGATACTCTCTTCTCTAACAATGACAGAAGTGTATGCATTGATTTAGTATCAAAAACTAGAGCTGTTTCTTTCAGCAGGAGTGAGTCAGAGTGAGTTGTGTTGTGGACTGGTTTTACAGCTCGTCTGTAATGGATCTGAAACGTACCGAGCTTCCATAGTCCGTCACGGAGAAATCCAGGCTGTACTTCCTCCCTCGGGTTCCCACGACCTGTCAACACAAGAGTGAGCAGTCCTTTAGCAAACACAAGAGTGAGCAGTCCTTTAGCAAACACTCACAGGCCGGGTCTCGCTGAAGGTAAAGGAGGAGCAGAACTCCAGAGTATGTAGATGTCAATAGAGAACTTGTACAATAGATATTCGTACTTGTATGCTAAAATGTACACTCACAGCTCCAATGTGAAAACCTGTCAAATACAAATCTGAAGTTGAATGTTTAGATTTGCACTCGCAGACAATAGTCACAAACCTGTATTCTGAATTTGAAGCTGCAGACAAGCAGTCACAAATGTGTAAAATGCCATTCGCAGAAATACAATGACAAACACAAACTTGTAATGCATATTTGCACTTATCCTTTCATTCACATTCGCAGTACAACCTCACTTCTCAACTTCTCAAATCTGCTATTTTATATTTCGCACCTAGACTTGATTTTTGTGATATATTACAGTAGATGCAAAACTAACATGTTAACTACTTGTCTGCAACTTCAAATTCAGAATACAGGTTTGTGACTATTGTCTGCAAGTGCAAATCTCAACATTCAACTTCAGATTTGTATTTGAAAGGTTTTTACATCGGAGCTTTGAGTGTAAATTTTAGCGTACAAGTACAAATCTGTATTCTCAGATTGGCATCTGGAGTTCTGCTTCTCTTTCCTCGTGACGAGTGTCTCTGCGGTGACGGAGCTGAGGTCTCTCTGAGCGCGCCTCACCTGGTCCTCCGCCGTGGCCGTGTGCACCCGCTCCAGGCCGAACACCCTGAAGGGCGAGCCGTGCTGTGTGTTCAGGTGATGCAGGGCCACTTGAGCCGCCCGCCGCGCTGGGAAGTGTGTGGGAACCAGATCTCCAGTGGCCATCGTCTGTGTCTGAGAGAGCAGAGGCACACACAAGCACTGAGACACACCTCACTCACAGGGTGTGTGTGCGGCTTACACTGGACTTTGTATCTAACAGTTGCGTAACAAGAGCATGTGATCACTGTCAAAACGAGGAGATGAAGAAATACTCAAGTGTTCAGACACAAGCAGACATGTAGAAGCTGCTAGTAAGAGTTTCTGCGAGATGAGTCCTGCACTTCCTGTTTTGTGCTGTAGCCCCGCCCTCTTTTAAAGAGACACTGCACTGTTTCTCTCTCAGCACATTAAAACTGTCATGGCTCTTCCAAGCATAATGGCAGTGAATGGCCATTTCTATTTTGAAGTCCATAAAAGTGCATCCATCCATCATAAGAGTGCATTTATCCAACATAAAAATGAATTTATCCAGGATAAGTGTATCTATCCATCATCATAAAAGTGCATCTGTCCATCATAAAAGTGCATTTATCCATCATAAAAGTGCATCTGTCCGTCATAAAAGTGCATAATCCATCATAAATACGAATTTATCCATGATAAAAGTGCGTCCATCCATTATAAAAGTGCATTTATCATCATAAGAGTGCATCTGTCCATCATAAAAGTGCATTTATCCATCATAAATGTGAATTTATCCATCATAAAAATGATTTTATCCATGATAAAAGTGCATCTATCATCATAAAAGTGAATCTATCCATCATAACAGTGCATCTATCCATCATAAAAGTGCATCTATCCATCATAAAAGTGCATTTATCATCATAAGAGTGCATCTGTCCATCATAAAAGTGCATTTATCCATCATAAATATGAATTTATCCATCATAAAAATGAATTTATCCATGATAAAAGTGCATCTATCATCATAAAAGTGAATCTATCCATCATAAAAGTGAATCTATCCATCATAAAAGTGCATCCATCCATCATAAAAGTGGGTCCATCCATCATAAAAGTGCATCTATCCATCATAAAAGTGCGTCCATCCATCATAAAAGTGCATCTATCCATCATAAAAGTGCATTTATCATAATAAAAGTGCATCTGTCCATCATAAAAGTGCATTTATCATCATAAGAGTGCATCTGTCCATCATAAAAGTGCATTTATCCATCATAAATATGAATTTATCCATCATAAAAATGAATTTATCCATGATAAAAGTGCATCTATCATCATAAAAGTGAATCTATCCATCATAACAGTGCATCTGTCCATCATAAGTGCATCTATCCATCATAAAAGTGCATCTATCCATCATAAAAGTGCATCTGTCCATCATAAAAGTGCATCTATCCATCATAAAAGTATTTTGTATTTTTAGGGAATTTAAGGTACTAAAATATATTTACACTGTATTTATAATCCATTTATTCACTTTGAGCATAGACCTGAAATTAAATTTCCAACTTAAACTGTTGTAAATCTTGAATGCTTTAGAGCGACAGACTGAAGTTTGATCTCTTTTTAAAGACGACACTTGGCAGATTATTGCTGAAGTGAAAAGTTTTAAAAATTACAGAATTTTACGTTTGTTATGAAAAATGTGCAAAAATACCATTTAATTTTTATATGAAATAAATATTTTCAAAAAAATGTTTTACTCTAACACTGTGAGAAAATCAAACCCATAAATATAATCAAGTTATGTTCAAAATGTGAGCCTGATATCTAAAAAAAAAACGAGCTTTCAGTGAATCTTGTTCGGGTGCAGTACCGAACGCTTCCACTAGAGGAACTTCCTCTCAATTTCCACTGCGCTCGTTTCTGAGCGCGAGGAGCACCAGTGTGACTATTGTTCTCTTACGAGAGGTTCTCTCGTAATATCTTGCGCTAGGGGAAAAACTTTTCCACGAGATATTGAAGCCAAAAAATTATCCTTAATTTTCAATTAATGTAAAACGCATTGCAGCAGCATGCAGACATAGGCAAGACGGCTCGCGTGGCTATTGGCTGCCCTGCGGCAACTGCAGCAGCCTATCGAGAGAGGCCCTATGTGACGTCAGATCCAATGGGGGGCGCTTCGCGCCCACTACGGGCGTGGCCTGGGCCTATAAGTATAGCTCGATGGCTGATATAATCTGATTTTCATCTCTTCAGCGAAGCTCACGCATCGTTGGATCCAGAGTGAGAAGCCGCGCCGTCTGAGATAAGCCTTCTGCGGGACGAGCCTCTGCATCTGAAGCCGCTGGCCTTCATCTCGCCGCCTTCAGTCGCCGTACCTGCTACGCTTTCCGGCGTCTATATCCTTTTCTAAACTCTGCTGAGTGCGTGTTCGCCGGCGCGACTCGCACTTCATCTCTTCTAAAAGAGCTAGCGTCTTTTTAAAGATGCCCCTTTCCTGTGGCTCGTGCTGAGTGGCACTCAGCGACGGGGACCGCCATGTCATCTGCGTTTCCTGCCTGGGTGAGGATCATGCAGCTCTCTCGCTCGCTGACGGCGGCTGCCATCATTGCAAGCTATTGCCCATGGCGACTCTGAGGACTCGCCTGGCATTCTTCTCCGAGTCTGCACTCCCGCCCGCTGTAGTGCCGCGCCACAAAAAGCGCCGTACTCAGCGGGTCCCCGAGCCTTCTCCAGCCCGCGAAAGCTCGCCGGTTCGCCCGCCAGCTTCTCCCGAGTCGCTCACCGACGGACAACGGCCGTCGTCTGCCGCCGCTTCCGCCATTGACATCGATGAAGCGGCTGTATCTGTGGAGGAGGCCAGCTGCTCTATCCTGGCATCGGACAGTGAGGATTGGGCGAGCTCTGTGGACCTCCCCCCTCTGCCCGCGCATCGTCAGGAAAGCGGGCCGGCATCGAGTCGGAACTGATGCATCTGCTCTCACAGGCCGTGGCGAGCCTCGGCCTCGAGTGGGAGGCGCCTGCGCACAACAGGCTGGATGGCTGTTTCCTGCAAAAGGACCGCGCTCCACCGCCTTCCAGGCCTGCGCCTTTTCTTCCTGAGCTTCACGAAGAAGTCGCAAAGTCCTGGAGCACCCCCTTCTCCGCCAGAGTGCGCACCTCTGTCTCTGCAGCATTCTCCGTGGTGGACGGTGCTAAAGACAGAGGGTATCTCTCTCTTCCTCCAGTGGAAGCAGCTGTAGCAGCCCATCTTTGCCCGCCCTCTGCTGGACGCCGAGCTAAGACGGCGTTACCCTCTAAAGCTTGCCGTGTCACTTCAGCTATGCACATAGCTATGCATCGCGTTTACACCGCCGCTGGGCAAGCTGTGTCGGCACTGCACTCCATGGCCGTACTGCAGATCTTCCAAGCCGACCTTCTCCGAAAAATGGATGAGGAAGGACCGGAAGCTATCAACGTGCCGGATTTAAGAAGCGCTACAGACCTGGCTCTTTGCGCCGCAAAATCCACTGCACAGGCCATGGGGCGGACTATGGCTTCTCTCACCATTGCTGAAAGGCACCTTTGGCTGACGTTATCGGAGATGACGGACTCGGAGCGCTCTGTGTTCCTCGACGCGCCCATCTCCCCAGCTGGCCTCTTCGGATCTGCCGTCAAAGATCTCGCGGACAGATTCGCTCAAGCTCAAAAGACGTCACAGGCTATGAAGCACTTCCTTCCAAAGCGCTCTAGCTCCGCAGCAGGTCGCTCAAAACAGCCATCTGCTCGAAGCTCTCAGCCACAGCCTCCGCCCGCCGCCGCTCCACAGCGCCGCCAGGCCCGGAACCAGAAACCACGCTCTCGGTCTTCTGGCCGCCGCCCCCCTCTGCGCGGGCCCCGGCCAAGGATTGTAATCAAGCCCCAGGCCTCAAAGTCTTCCAAGCCCTTCTAGGAAAACAACGGTGTTTAAGTCCCGCTGCGGCCGGACTCCCACCGAGACTTTTCGCTCGTCCAGTTCCAAACAATGTGACTGTTCCAGTGTATTTTGCAGTAAACAAGCCGGTACCACGACCCGCTTGCCTGCACACAAACGCCGTTTTTACGGCGACCCAGATAAATCACAGAAAGAGTGTAATTTCTGGCGTTCCGGCCACGGCCGATGGTGTTATGAGTGTAATGAAAATGCCCACGAATCAGTGTTCGTTCCTACACGCAAGCACAGCCCACCACAGTATAGGGTTCGCACAAATAAAATTGACTCATGTCGATTGTGCATTAAACGTAGTGAATGTGCCCACAACCCAGTGCCCACAAACACTACACAATGCATGTCCCACGGTTTCTGTAAAAACGAAACCAACACACATTCAGTCAGCTCAGGCAGACGGTGTTTTAAGTGCAGTAATTGTGCCCGCTGTCCCGCGCCCACATTCACTCACAGACATGTTAAACCCCACAGGGTGTTCCCTCGCTCACCTTCTCTTCACAAACTGCCTTAGAGAAATCGAGCACGGCCAGGCTGCCCGCTGTGATCAGCGCGCCCCCCGCCTCAGATGCTGCAAGCACAATGTTTACGTTACAGCACACCGGAGCTCTCCGGTCGCCACTGTGTTGCGGCCAGAGCCCAGATCTCATTCTACCCCTAGCTATTCATGCAAATGAGTGGGCAAAGCTCCCCGGGGTATCAGAATGGGTGCTGAACATTATAAAAAGAGGCTACACGCCGCTACACGGCGCGGGTCGAAACTACGGTAAAAAACAAAGTAGCTCATCTACTTCGAGCCGAGATAGCGAAACTATTGAGCAAAGGGGCCATAGAGCCTTTATCTCAAGCTCAGAGCGAAGGGAGTCTATACAGCAGATATTTTCTGGTACCGAAAAAAGACGGGGGTCTCAGACCCATTCTAGATCTGAGACAGCTGAACAGCTGAAGTGCTTGTGAAACGCCAGTTCAGAATGCTCACGACCAGGAAAATCCTCGCGCAGATTTGCCAAGGGGACTGGTTTCTGTCAATAGATCTGAAGGACGCGCATTTCCAAATACAAATAGCGTCACGTCACAGGCGATTCTTGAGATTCGTCTTCGAGGGCCAGGCATATCAATACACAGTCCTGCCGTTCGGCCTGTCCCTGGCACCCCGTACATTTACGATGTGCATGGACGCGGCTCTCGCACCCTTGAAACACCCTTGAAACCCTCGATCAAACTCAGAGCTCATAGAACACAGGACCATATTACTCGAACACCTCGAGAATCTAGGTCTTAGTCAATTGGGCGAAAGGTTCGCTGTCTTCCAGTCAGAGAATATTTTTTCTGGGCACAGAACTGGACTCGCTGTCTATGACAGCACGCCTGTCGCCGGAGCGCAGACTGAACATTCAGTGCGTCACGAAATCCTTCCGCTGCGGCACTATAGTCCCGCTCAAAAGGTTTCAGAAAATGCTGGGTCTCATGGCCTCAGCATCTTCAGTACTCCAGTTGGGTCTGCTTCACATTCGCCTCGCTGCAGTTGTGGCTAAGAGCGCGAGTACCGCCTCGGGCGTGGGCCTCCGGTCTGCTTCGCCTCAAGGTCAACCAGAAATGCATCTCAGCTCTGAAACCTTGGAGAGCAATCGACTGGTATCAGTCAGGTGTAAACCTGGGAACTCCCTCGAGTGTGAAGGTGGTGTCCACGGACGCCTCCACCTCGGGATGGGGAGCGCTGCTCGAGGGCAGACCGCACTTTGGCCAGTGGTCAGGACGAGAGAAGCTCCAACACACAAACTGTCTGGAAATGATGGCAGTGGACAACGCGCTGAGGCGTTTTTGTCTCCAGATAAAGGGTCACCACGTCTTGGTCGGTTCGGACAACATGTCAGTGGTGGCCTATATAAATCGCCAGGGTGGCATCAGGTCCCGAAACCTTTACAGGCTGACGGAACGCCTCCTGATCTGGGCTCAGCACGATCTGGGCTCAGCACAATCTGTGCCTGGTCACCTGAACTTGGAACAGAAACAATGTTCCAGCAGGAAAATGGTCTCTGCATCCGCAGACGGTCCTGCTGCTGTGGGAAACATTCGGCAGAGCGCAGGACCTGTTGGCGTCCCAAGAAAACGCTCATTGTCCGAAGTTTTTCTCCAAGAGCAGGGATGCGCTGGCCCACGTCTGGCCCCGCTTCCCACTCTATGCTTTTCCCCCCGTCTCGCACCCAACGGTCAATATAACTTCACCTGTATCATTCTTCCTACCTAATTAATCCTCATTTAATGACACATACTTTGATGTACATCACCTTCTCTTAGAATGCAATTTGAATTTGTTATGTCTATTTGAGCTTGAATGAACAGTCTAAGCACGCTGGGGACAAAGACCATAAATCAACTAAGAGCCGCTTCCCCTCGTGGACATGTCACCTTACTCATAGGTCCATTCAAACCTTAGGGGTTGGTTCTTTTTCAGAATATTTGAGAGGCAGGCAACAGTGACCGCCCTCTCTTGGTTTTCCATCCTGCCGCAAACACTGTCTCGGGTGATACGGGGAAACCTCCCCTCCCCCCCTCCATGGGGGCCAAGAGGCCTTCCAGCAGGCCTGGATCCCAACCAGATCCGGTCTCATGGTAAAGAGAGGACACTCTCTCACAAAGAACCAAAGACAATCTCAGGAGTTTTGGAACAAAGACTCCAACCAACAACGACTCCAATCACCCATCCTTCCGACTTCCTCACTTCTCCTGGGTGCTCGGCGTGGCCTCAACAGAGTCCCAGGCCTTGACCAAACCAATCATGCGTTCCTGGAGAAAGAGAACGCTCAACCAACTTCCACTTGACACTGCCGGAACCATCAACGACTTCAATTTTCAACGACTTCAAGAATTGTTCCCATTACAAATGCAAGTATTCAATTCAATGAAATGTGAAAATGAAATTCTGATGGTTCTTCTCATAGACCCTCTTCCGGTTTCCAATTTCATCCTATCACTAACCTATTTATGTATTCATGTGTGTATGTTGTTTAGTTTATTTATATTCATATAAATATCTATATTTAGTTAATAAAACTTGTACATAATATGTATTTGGTTCTGCTTTGTTTGCAATACAATGTCACTTTATGATCACGGTTTTTGCTACTGGCTCAACGTGCGGTATATGCGAAGAAATAATTATTCTTCTGTGGCCATGGAAGATACCCTTTTCTTAGAATAACTTAATAATCAAAAGAGTTCGTTGGACGAACTGATTAATTGATTGTAATATTAATTCAGCCACATCAAGTTAATCCAATTAACTGACCCAAATATTTATAATTAATAATAACAAGATATTATTGATTATTAATATTTCCAAAAAGCTGAGTTCCTTACAGCGTGGTCTAGCGGGATTACCTTGCAGGATATATGTATGGCGGCTGGCTGGGCCTCGCCGTCTACATTTATAAGGTTTTATAACCTAGACGTCCCCGCCATACAGGCTAAACTACTGTCGATCTAAAAAATCAGTATTGTCTGTCCCGTTGCTTCGGCTCAGAATACTGAAACCGCTTGAGCATCGCTCGCTGATCGATAAAATTATCCCATGGGCATTAAATAAGACCCATACTGTTACCCAGTTCAGGCCAGATATTTTTCACCCTGACTGTGTGGAACACTGTTGATGTAGTTAGCTCCCTGAGGATGCTACTTGTAGGGAATGACGCTTCTAGCCTCTCTTCTCAGACTCTCTGTGAGTCCCTGGTGATTATGCTCTATATGAGCCCCGGGCACCTGCCCTTGGGACTTTGGTGTTGGATCCCAGCACGCACAGCGTTTTACATTGTGTTCCCCTAGCGTAAGATATTACGCAGTACGAGAGAACCTCTCGTAAGACAACATACTCGGTTACTAACATAACCTCGGTTCTCTCTAGAAGAGGGAACGAGTACTGCATATCTTTGCCGTGCCTGCAACACGCTGGTTTGCTTCGGCGATGAAAACCAGATTATATCAGCCATCGAGCTATATTTATAGGCCCAGGCCACGCCCGTTTCGGCGGGACGTGACGTAGTGGGCGCGAAGCGCCCCCATTGGATCTGACGTCACATGGGGCCTCTCTCGATAGGCTGCTGCAGTTGCTGCAGGGCAGCCAATAGGCACGCGAGCTGTCTTGCCTATGCATGATGGTGCAACGCGTTTTACATTAATTCAAAATTAAGGATAATTTTTTGGCTTCAATATCTCGTGGAAAAGAGTTTTTCCCCTAGCGTAAGATATTACGCAGTACTTGTTCCCTCTCCTAGAGAGAACCGAGGTTACGTTAGTAACCAAGTACGATTTTGTTCGTGTGAACATCCATACGCAGCACAAAAGTCCATGAATTTGAAGTACAGGCGGAGATAGCAGCGTTACCTAGTTACTTCCTATGACAAGACCCCTGTTCCAAGATGGCGGAGGTTTTGACGCATGCTTAGAACCCCAAGGCGACATCTAGTGTATATATCTATGGTGAATACCCAATTAACACAGACTGTTCCCCTAACGTTTCCGTTTGGTTATTTTTTGGGGGAACCAAATAAGAACGTTCTGGGAACTTTCTCTATTGGTTCTTTTTTTTTTGTAACATAAAGAGAACGTTCCCAGAACGTTTCCTGCAGGTTATTTTTTGGATTTGTTTTTATAACCTAAAGAGAACGTTCTAGAACGTTCCCTGTAGGTTATTTTTTGGATATGTTTTTTATAACTTAAAGAGAACGTTCTATGAACGTAAAGAAAACGTTGCTAGCTAACCAACAGCGAAGGTTAGAGTGTTTGTTCTGGGAACGTTCTGGGAACCTGAAAGTAACGTTCTGGGAACCAAAAATTGTTAACTGGATTTCAATCTTAAAATTTTGTTCGGATTATTCTTCCTATGCAATTATATGGTGTCATTATGGTTGCTCTCTTACATAATCGCCCTACATAGCTACACTATAAAACAAAAACACGTTATGCAAGTTACGATCCGATCGCGAGCGTCTGTTTTTATGTTGTCAGCAGACAGTTAATTTGTGTTTATAATTTCCACTCAAACAACCAGCTGCATCCTGAGGCTGTTGTACATCACTGTGTCTGGGCTCAGTGGGTTGGATTTAGTGATGTGAACGCTGAACGAGTCACTCTTCTTCTTCTTCTTCTTTCCGTTTTATGGCCGTTCACTCCTTTGGAGTATTACCGCCACCTACTGTATACCTTGCGCACATTAGTAATTAGTCTCAGCCTCAGACGTCACGCCCACGGAACGTTGGCTAAACGTCTGATGCATATGGCACACTTTTCTGGAAACACTTCAGGAGTTTCGAAGTCGCAACCTGATTGGTTGAATTCTACAGGATGTCCGCGAGACGTGTGTGTCGCGTTCTTTAACGGTCCGCCTGGAAACAAATGCCGTGACGCCAAAACCCCTCGTGGAAGATGAAAGCCGTTGTGTTTACAACTGTGACAAATGAGCGCTTACCAGGATCAACTAAACGCTGTTTTTTCAAAAGTATGTGAAGTTCGCGGCTCCATTGTTGCAGTAAACTTGCACAACGTTCTTGAATGAATAATTTATTAAGACGCATGCCGGTCTGTTATTGTAGTGACATCGACATTATATTGGCACGTCCCTAAACATGAAGCGGAAAAAAACGACCTGTGATTGGTTGCGTTACATGTCAGTCAAACGTCCTCTCGACCAAGAAAAGCTGCGATAGAGTCCAGACCTTCTGCCGTCAGTCTGAAGGTCTGGCTACGCGAGACTAATGAGTAATGGATCTGATTAAGGCGAGACACGGCAGGCAAAAACATCTTTTTTTTTTCACTGGTCAATTTTGAGATTTTGGTATATTTGTCTTCAATAACATGTCTTCTTTCAGACTTGTGGTGAAAAAAAGTCCGAAATACACATTTAGGTCTTTATTTTACTACACTTTGTCTGTTTGCGTCTGTAGATTTCTCATAAATTCATCAAAAGTTGTCGTTATAAATCATCCCTCTGTTCCGCGATCGCGATCTGCACCCTGTCATCACACACACCGTTAGAAAGCTCTCTCTCTCTCGTGTACAATATTGTCGGATCCAAATATGGTCATTTCCTTTTTATCAGCAACCAATCGTGAAAGTAAAAGGGGGGATTTGACTCTAAATGCGCAATCTCATTGGCTGATGCTAAATCTTTAAAGCCCGTTTTCTCAAAATGACTATTCTCTCATACTCCAAGTCCGAAATCTCCACTTCAGTAGCACCTATATACACCAAACTTTCCAGTCTTGTACCTAGTTATGTTATTTACAGAGGGATTTGTAAATATATTATTCCTAGCCTGATTTATATAACATTTTATTCCAAAAAACATGGCGAAAATCATTTTTTTAAGGCTATTGGCAGTATATTCTGATTTACAGGATAACAAGATATCCATAAATCCTTCTGTAATTTTTTCCCCATCTAATATGTGAACACAATGAAAACATAATTTTGAACCTGGCTTTATCCAATACTCAGATTTCGTTTTTTAAAATATATGCAAATTAGTGCATATTTAATTAGATAGTGCCTCATTTGCATATTTAAACATAAATATTGCAATACATTTGTTTCTCATCTTAATGTAGGTAATCAACTGGGAAAGTTTCATGGTGATATCTGCTAGTTAAAAAATTACCCTATTCACCTGTAGTGTCTCGCCTTAATAAATTAAAAAAAAAAAAAAAAAAACTTTAACATCCCAGAGTATCAGAGCCCGAGCTTCAGCTGACGCTGCTTGTTCAGCTCCTCCAGCTTCCACACTGAGCTCCTCAACCTCCAGGATGACCAGAGCTACTTGCTCTTCCTCCTCAGGATCCTGTGATCTAGCCCTGTAAGCTCTAAAAATGTTATCACGTACTTAAACCTCTGTCTATCACTCAAACCCTTTCCCAATAGGTCCATGATACTCACTGGCCTGTTCTTTATATTACGAGTCACTCTTTTGAATCGGGTCTCTTTTTATGCAGCTGTTGAACCGGTTCACAGCTGTCTTTACGATTCAAAACGTCTGAATCATTTCTGAGCCGATTCTTTGAAACAAATTGTTCAAAAGAATCGATTTGCGGAATTGAGTCTGACTTCCCTTCACTAGCTGGAATTCGAGCGGGGAAGTGACGCTTTTTCCCAAAGTCTTTCCCCATCCGTATCCGCCGGAACACAGAACTTCGCGCAATTGGAGTCCCTTGATGTCAGTCAACAGCAGCTTTGCCACCACCTCTCCTGATTCTCTTCTCTGCTGCACTTGGCGACCATATCGGCCGTCAGGGAAAGAAATGCCATCGGGATGAGGAGATCGTAGGCCATGTAAATACAAAGTATAAAATGTTAACGATTTCATCGACACATCGATGTGCTGTTTGCTTTTCGAATATCGCAGTTATGGTCCCAATAGTCTCCCGTCCGTGTGTTTTATCCACCACCGTCTCTAGCCTCGGGAAAATGTACCCGACTATTCTTGGTAGCATTTTTTTCACAAACAAAAGAAGACACCCGAAAAAGCAATAAAAGAACACGACAGAAGGATCGGTGAGTTCATCTCTCCGTGTGTTGTAAACGCGTATCGATTATTTTCTGTTATCGCTCATGTTCGATGGCTTTTTAAGTAGTTTTTTTTTTTCAGTCGGCCCCCTTTTCTAATGTCCGAAGCCGGTTGAACTAAAGCAACCAGGAGGAATGTAGTCAGATACATTTAAAATGACGTACGAGTTATTAAGCACATTCTTAAATTAATTAATTCATGATATACAGTAGTTCTAATATCAGGTAAAGTGTAGAGAGGATCATGAAGGGGTCTAGAAAAATGCCGCTATTTCAACTATTATTCCTAAGACTCGCTGCAATGTTATTGCAAAGGCCTATAATTTTTTATTAATGCATATCAGTGAATAAAATATGGCCTCTAATTATTTGAATGGGCCTAATGTTAAGCACATGGAAGTATTTAGTTGTATCTGAGGTGTAACTTATCCCCATGAAATTACATGGCATGTCAAACAATAGAAATGCTTGGCCATTGAGTAAAACCAACCTGAATTCAGTTCTATGGTACAAGTATGTTAATGAGATAAACCTTTGTGTGGTAAAGGTCATTTTTAACACATTTCTTACATGTAACTATTTGTGCATGTAAATTGTATAAATTGGACACCAATACACCAAGCTTTCATTTTATTACCATCATGACCATTGTCAGAAATTACCTTTGTTTAATGGCAATATATTACCTTTATGGATACCTTGTCCAAAAACTTCCAATTGAATCTGTTACAATTATGGCCACTACGTGTGAATCAAGTCATGAAATTAAATATGAAAGAACCTAAAAAACATACATGCAAGCCAAGATGATATAAGACATTGAACACTAGAATATGCTTATGAGACAGATATATGACAGCTGCAGGTCACTACAGTGTATGTGGAGAAACAAAACCCATACTGAATCTATTAATAGAAACTCCTAGAATATGTATTATAAAATATGTCAAATGTTAGATAACAGATGAATTCACTATGTCCCCCACATTTTAATATCTGGGATATTTTTGTAACTTCCGGAGGCAATTTGCCCAGGCTAATTTCTGAATCTGGTCGGCATGTTTAAATGAGTAAAAAGTGCATTGATCCAAATGTATAGTTGGAAATGTTAAATGTATTTAAGATGAAAATGTTAGGTAATGCCTATCTATCTATCCTAAAAAGGGAGTTGTGGGCTATTGTTGCATAAGATACACAGTGGTGTAACCTCAGCTGGCCCATAAAACCTCCTTAAAACAGCTTTACAAAGGTCTGGATTTCAGAGGTCTAGTTTCCAAAAAGTGGTTTGTGGAGATTGAGGATGCCTGGGAACATTTTCTGTTTCTGCAAACTTCCTGACACAGTGCTAAAGATTGTGGGTTCATTCTGAAAACAAGCGTTTGAAATATTATCTTGCTAGCTCAGGGTATCATAGATACATTCTCTTGACACGCAAGACAATTAGTCGAGAGTGTGAGACTGCAAACTTCTGCTTGCATATTTCCGTGTGCAGAGGTTAAGGGGTTGTCTTGAGCGGGGCTTATACATTGTAACAGACGTTTCCTTGAAAGCTGCTTCACTACACTTAAGTACATCAGTGACACTGTAGTCCTACAATAAGGTCTTGTTTTTAATATTAATGCATTAGCTAACATGAACTAACAATGACTAGTATATTTTTTACAGCATTTATTTAATCCTCTATAATGCTAGTATAGTTAATAAAAATGAAATTGTTCCTGTTCATAGTGAATTATCTTTTGATTTTAGAAATAATTCTGTAAATGTTGAATTTAGCATACGATAAATAAATGCTGTGACTAATGTAGATAACTAACAAATGAATTGTAAAGTAACTTACAGGTGGCTAAGTTATATGGTTCATACTAGTCTCAAATATCAATGCTAGAATATATTTATTTGCGTTTTTTATTATTATTTAAATTTTAAAGAAATTTGGAGATTAAAATGTAGTGAAAGTTAAAACCGTTCAAAAATTTGGGGGTCTGTAAGATTTTCTTTAAGTTTTAAAGTCTCTTCAAGTCTGTTCACCTAGGCTGCATTTATTTGATAAAAAATACAGTAAAACTGTAATATTATGAAATATTACAATAAAAAAGCTGTTCAGAAATCATGCTGATTTTTGGGCTCAAGAAACGTTTATTATTATTATCGGTCTTCGGGTCTTGAAAACAGTTGTGTTGCTTAATGTTTTTGTGGAAATCATGCCACATTTTTTTCAGCGTAGTTTGATTAATAGAAATTGTTTGAAATAGAAATCTTTTGTAGCATTAAAATTGTCTGTTCTGTTGATCTTTTGATTATTTTATTGCATCTTTGCTGAATAACAGTATTAATAACTTTCCAAAAAATAATCTCAAAATCCCCAAACTTTTAAACAGTTAATGCCGTTACGTTTGATATCGATACAAAAATGCATGGTTTTCCTTTTATCACATGGATCATGATCAATATTATTTATGGTTTTTAGCTTGTATTGTTCCTAGCGGTTTAAACGACTGGTGTAGTGTTGAAACGAAGTGCCACATTTTTCATAGAGCACCTAAAGTAAAACATACCGGTGCAGTGGCTCTATATCTATCTTATCTATTGTGCAAGGAAGAACGATCCACTCTGTCTCTCTACCATCCAGGTCGTGGATGTTATCATAAACTCTCAGTGGGACTTTTACACTTAATGTACTACTTGAATTTTACTTGTATAAATGCTTAATATAATATACTTATTATAAATGCTTATTTCATGCGTTTTCTCGTACTATCAGAGAAGGGCATACTTTACATCAAATAGTTTCCGAAGTTACTGAAAGTGTATGTGGTCGATAGGGGCTCTTTCCCAATCTCATGTGGTTCTCAGACTTTTATCAGAAGAGCTCAGGCATTCCTGTAAATTGAATTTTAACGTGTATATTTTTTCTTAAATGACTGTGTAGAGTGTCTGTCCAGCATGAGGACGAAGCAGGCTGCTCTGGACTGCGCTTGGGTGCTAGAGATGTCTGGTGTAGAATTTGGCTGCAGTATCAGGTGAAGGGCGGTGAGACCTGGGAGGGGGGGACAGAGGGGGCTGGGCCCACGCTACCAGGAAGCAGAAGCTCTGGGCAAGGCTTGTTAGCGTTCTTGGTAGTAGAAACCCTAGCTGAGCAGAGAATAGCATAGTATTTAACGGGCTGGTGTTTTGTGATCTGGTGCCAGGATTCATCCGCAGACGCTCCTGTTGTATCTGGTCTATGGTAGAACAAGGGGAACAGAACAACAGATCCACTAATACACACTAACTGGTTAAAGCAGAAACGGTAGTTGCAGAGTGTCCTGTAAGCTGCAGAGTAATGAGGATTTAAACGGTTAGAGGTACAGAGGTACTTAGAAATGTTGTTAATACATTTATGCTGTTTTAAATAACATTTTTAAGTTAAATGCATCAGTATTGTGCCTTTTGAGAGTTAAAATTGAGAATGTTCAACCTTTGTTCAATCTCAATTTTGTAAAAAGTCTTTGCATTGACTTGTACCTGGACTTTAAAGTGTACTCAAACCTTCTTTTTAGTTTTTAGTCTTTTTAGATATAGTGCCTTAGTCTATATACGTTACATTCACTCTGGTGTTTTAGGAAGCCAAATAATTAGACTATAATTAATAATACTTTTATATTATTATTATTATTATTATTATCCCTAATTTTTTTAAAACAAATGTACTGTAAAATAAATGTAAATGAAATATGAATATTTCTTAAGTATAATGTTTTAATTTACAATAGTGAAATTATAATACTTTTGTCATAATTTCTTCACTCTCAAGAGATACACCCTTGAGCTTTTATTTTGGTGAAAAAATGCAGTTGAGCTTTTATTTTGGTGGTCCACAAAAATATTAGATATGTCAATGTGAAAATAATAGTGGCTGTTATGTTCCCAAATGCATATAAAACTCAATGGCACAAAACACAAGGTTAGAGAGTTTTTTGTTATGTGAAGCAGTGTTTCCCCTAGGTTTACAGCTTTGGGGGGGGGGGGGGGGGCGTAGGGGGGGATGATTGGTTGGGGAAATTGACAGACACCAACACTTAAAGGAGTCATGGTGTTCGTTTCTTTCTTTTAATGGCAGCAGTGAATATATTAGCTGAACAATTATTTGAACTGTACATTACACTAAACATTTGAACATTTATTTTTATGTAATTTATCCACAAAGTGTGCAGCTTTTGTCACTGCAGTGTATCTTTCTGGGCTTCTGGAAGAACATTTTTTAATACGTGGGTCGTTATAACTGACGTTCTCAACTACTTTCTATGTTACTTTCTCCTGCCCGCAACATTTATGTTTTGTCCCGCTCCCGCCCGCAAATAGACTTATTTCTGTAGCCTACCTCCAAATACTTTCAAGTTAGCCTACGTGTCGCCATCATACACATCAGCATAATGCTCCTGATAAATGATTTGTTATTAAAGCATTAACACACAAACCACTGTTTGTGTTATAACATAAAAACAAGCAGATACTGCAATAATTCCTAAAAAGCTGACAGTTCATCGCGATCTCACACATCTGCACAATGAATCTTTCATAATATATACACTTTGTTTGTTATAATTAGAGGATTTGCCAGCATACAGAATTCAGCACTGAACAAAAAGTCCGTTTTGAGCGGTGAGGGGAAACTACCTTAAATGCTTCTGATTGGCCATTGCGTTCAAGAAATCAACACATATGTCTGTGATTGGCTACATCGCTCAACGCTGCAAACATGTTATAAAAAGAAACTCTGGCCTGTAAATCATTTCTATTTTGTTTTAGTTGTTCTTGTTGCTTTTCTGCAACATATGAATAAAAGTGTATTAGTTTTTATATGTTTTATTCATAGATATTTCTAGTTTGCGGGAGTCCCGCGAATCGTTTTATTCTCCCGCAACGCGCACACACAGAGTGAGTGCATTACCGCCCGCGCCATCAAATCTAGTCCCGCGCCGCACTCTATTGCGTTGGCAGTGCACGTCTCTCAAGGGCCCGGCCCGAGGATAGTGACGGGTCGGGTCAAGTTCAGGCTCGGGCAGAGAATCTAAGCTCTAAGTTACTTACCAAGATCAGTCTTGTACAGCCAAGGGGAGTATTTCCCCTCTGACAGCCAAGCTGGGTCAAAACCTGTCATCCGGTGATGACTGGACTTTTGATGCTCGTCAGGGGCAGGATGCGCAGCACTTAGACTTGGAGCAGGAGAGCTACTCCGGCTGCTACTCGCAGTAGAGCGATTGTTGCCATCTTCAGTTCCCTGTGAGCGTTTAAAAAACGCAAATATTTTTGTCTTATTTTCATCTCGTTGACGCGACATATTTCCCGCCGCGCGCTCTCTGTCCGCAAGTGCTCATCTGTATGTGACTCAAGTGTTTGTTTGTGTGTGAGTGAGTACATGCCATCGTGGAAATAAGATAAATAACATATTACTTAAGGGATATTTATTTTGTTTAATAAAATAACAAATTGTAATCTGGCGCTATAAAGACAATCAAATCAAATTTACTTGACCTTCAAGGGGGGCGGGGCGAGCCGTTAGGAGGGCGGGGCGCCCCCCTTATATAATGGTAGGGGAAACACTGTGAAGTATAAAACTGTTTTCGGTTCATTATGAAACTGTGTGGGCCGATTAGGCTGTGGCAACCCTCCAGAGTCTAGGTAATTAATGGGAAACATATAATTCTACTTTTTTTCATATGCAGTTTGAATCAGCAATCCAGCTATATCCTGATTTTAAACTGCATTTGAAAAAGTAGAATTGAGGAGCTAAATGTACATTTGAATTTAAAAAGCTATTCATAGTATTCCTGTACTTTGTCACAAACTTCCATCTCATTGCTCTGCATTACTGCAGTGCATGTGAGTGTAAAGGCTAAAGTTTAAAATGTACTATGTAAATGTATAGGCAATATTACTAAAACTAAAGATGGTTCTTCTGGCTTAATGGTTTGCTGAATATTATGTAATAGTTCAGATTTATTTTTATTCTAATCTGTAGTCATTGGTTCAGTGTATGGCTATAGAAGTATGAAGAGTGGAATCAATTGTTAGTTTTTTTTATGACTGTCCTTTTTTTGTTGCTTGTAATTTAATTAAATGCATAAAATGGTAAAACTAATTTGATGTCCTAAAAAGCTAGACTTCCATTAAGAACATTCATATATATATTATATATAACACTTCAGAGATTTTTAGGTGGAAATATATTGTCATGAAAATTTAAGAAAATTGTGTGTGTTATTTACAGTGGGGTCCAAAAGCTTTCTTATTTAGACCTGGAAACAAAGTTTGAGGATAGGCTACATAAAGTTAAATATTTAAGTTTTTTAATAGCTTACTTCAGAAATCAAAATTGTGACATTGATAATGTGAACTCCTTTCTAGCAATAGTCAGATGTTCTTCCACTGAAGCAGAAGATACTCTTTGGCTCATTCTGAAATCATGCTGGGGAACGTGATCATCGGTTTGACAGACTTGTGGAGTTCATCCAGCTTAAAGGGTTAGTTCACCCAAAAATGAAAATTCTGTCAGTATTTACTCACCCTCATGTTGTTCCAACCCCGTAAGACCTTCGTTCATCTTCGGAACACGAATAAAGATATTTTTGATGAAATCTGAGAGCTGGATCACTCCTCCATAGGCTTCTTGAGGGACTGAACTTGCAGGCCACAAAAAGTTATTACAGACATCGTTAAAATAGTCCAAGTGACTACAGTGGCTCAATCTTAAGTTTATCAAACGACGAGAATACTTTTTGTGCGCAAAAAAAACAAAAATAATGACTTTATTTCAACTATTCATTTCCTTCTCTGTGGGCCTCGAGTCAGTTCACTAGTGTAAAAGCGTAGAGCTTCTGTTGTTGTACGTCACACGCATCACCCACATGACCAGCGTCGGCCAATAGTGAGCCTACGTGTGACGTAGCTCTACGCTATTACACTAAGTTAACTGACTAGAGGCCAACAGAGAAGGAAATGAATAGTTGAAATAAAGTCGTTATTTTTGTTTGTTTTTGCGCACAAAAAGTATTCTCGTCGTTTGATAAACTTAAGATTGAGCCACTGTAGTCACTTGGACTATTTTAACGATGTCTTTAATAACTTTTCGAGGCCGGCAAGTTTCAATCCTTTTGAAGCCTATGGAGGAGTGATCCAGCTCTCAGATTTCATCAAAAATATCTTAATTCGTGTTCCGAAGATGAACGAAGGTCTTACGGGGTTGGAACAACATGAGGGTGAGTAAATACTGACAGAATTTTCATTTTTGGGTGAACTATCCCTTTAAGTACTGCTCTCATTGAAGTAAAAGAAGTCAAACCAAATACTGAGACTTTTTTTTTTTTTTAAATGCTCTAATTAAGCAGTTAATCCAATAAGTAATGGAACTATTTGTGTTCAATTAGAAGCATTTTCACTATAAACCTGAATACATGGCAAAAACAAAATTTTTTAAGTTTTGAAATTCAAAGCTTAAGCAGAACTAGCAGAATTTTATGTTGTAATCATACATTTTAATTTATATTAACTTGAGTAAGCTAACTCAGACATTTAACCTAATATTATCATGTAATCTTAACTTAAATATTTTTAGTAGCAGAAACATAACTAGCTATATTTAGCTAATTCAGTAACTCCTACCTTGCTAATTGGTAACACAATGCCTTGTTTAGCATAGCAATTGCTGAATGGGGCAATATAAAACCAGCTGCACAGCTGACAGCAATGAGCGAAGGAGCTCGGTCAATTGGCTGTGCTGCGGCAATTGCTCGAACCAATGACGGGGCGATTCTGAATGCGCGACCATGAGCGCGCTTCGGCGCCCGGCGTCGAGCGCAAGATGGGCGTGGCCAAGAGCTATATACTGGGCGCCCTGTCATGAGAGTTCTTTAGATTTAATCTCTTCAGCGAACACACTTCTTCGCTGGATCCTCGGATTATTGAAAGCCTTCGCCGCGTGGAAAAGCATACCAGCGGGATTGCTACGAGGACGTCGGCACTTCAGCCGCTTCGAACACCATCCTACTGAGATCGGCGCGCCACACGCAAGTATTTTACAATCTGTTCGCCCGCGACATTTGTAAAGAGCAATTTTTGAGGCGTTGTTTCAAATGCCTTCCTGCGCGTCGTGCAGAGACCTTCTCCGGACGGGGATCGTCACATCATCTGCGCTCGCTGCCTGGGCGGGACCACGCAGAAGCTGCTTTGACAAAGGGCGGGATGCCGGAATGTGACGACTGGGTCTCTCCACACTGCGGGCTCGCTTCGCCGCTTTCGCGCGAGGCGAGCCCATCGCGCACCCCTCTGTTTGAGCCGCGTTTAAAAAAAAAAACCGCGTAAGAGGCTTCCTGAACCTGAGCTCAGTGACGTACGCGAGCCAGTCTCCGGTGCTTCACGCGCTTTGCCTTCCCCACGCCGGTTCAGTTCATCTCGCGGACCACACCCTCTAGAGAGCGGTGGGCCTTGTGACTTTCGGCGCGTCCGAGGACGACGGGGGAGTGGATGACAGCCTGTCCATCGACGCTGCATACTGACGACTGGCCGGGCTCCACTTCGACCCGCCCGTCGACGCTAGCTAGACGAGTGGGGGCTCACCATGGATACGGAGATTTCCGATCCTCTCGAAGGCGTGGAGGACCTCGGGCTCGTTGCTCGGAAGGCCGGTGAGTGTTCAGCGCAGAGGCTCGATCTCCT
>JAVALU010002273.1:5000-134068 GCA_030770095.1 Gila robusta | reverse complement strand
ATATATACAGGTCCTTCTCAAAAAATTAGCATATTGTGATAAAGTTCATTATTTTCCATAATGTAATGATAAAAATTAAACTTTCATATAGTTTAGATTCATTGCACACCAACTGAAATATTTCAGGTCTTTTATTGTTTTAATACTGATGATTTTGGCATACAGCTCATGAAAACCCAAAATTCCTATCTCAAAAAATTTGCATATCATGAAAAGGTTCTCTAAACAAGCTATTAACCTAATCATCTGAATCAACTAATTAACTCTAAACACCTGCAAAAGATTCCTGAGGCTTTTAAAAACTCCCAGCCTGTTTCATTACTCAAAACCGCAATCATGGGTAAGACTGCCGACCTGACTGCTGTCCAGAAGGCCATCATTGACACCCTCAAGCAAGAGGGTAAGACACAGAAAGAAATTGCGGCGTGGCATGGAGGCAATCAGCCTGTGGCACTGCTGAGGTGTTATGGAGGCCCAGGATGCTTCGATATCGGCCTTAAGCTCATCCAGAGTGTTGGGTCTTGCGTCTCTCAACTTTCTCTTCACAATATCCCACAGATTCTCTATGGGGTTCAGGTCAGGAGAGTTGGCAGGCCAATTGAGCACAGTAATACCATGGTCAGTAAACCATTTACCAGTGGTTTTGGCACTGTGAGCAGGTGCCAGGTCGTGCTGAAAAATGAAATCTTCATCTCCATAAAGCTTTTCAGCAGATGGAAGCATGAAGTGCTCCAAAATCTCCTGATAGCTAGCTGCATTGACCCTGCCCTTGATAAAACACAGTGGACCAACACCAGCAGCTGACATGGCACCCCAGACCATCACTGACTGTGGGTACTCCAGTGCTGCTTCTCTGTAGCCCAGGTCAGGCGCTTCTGCCGCTGTTTCTGGTTCAAAAGTGGCTTGACCTGGGGAATGCGGCACCTGTAGCCCATTTCCTGCACACGCCTGTGCACGGTGGCTCTGGATGTTTCTACTCCAGACTCAGTCCACTGCTTCCGCAGGTCCCCCAAGGTCTGGAATCGGTCCTTCTCCACAACCTTCCTCTGGGTCCGGTCACCTCTTCACGTTGTGCAGCGTTTTTTGCCACACTTTTTCCTTCCCACAGACTTCCCACTGAGGTGCCTTGATACAGCACTCTGGGAACAGCCTATTTGTTCAGAAATTTCTTTCTGTGTCTTACCCTCTTGCTTGAGGGTGTCAATGATGGCCTTCTGGACAGCAGTCAGGTCGGCAGTCTTACCCATGATTGCGGTTTTGAGTAATGAAACAGGCTGGGAGTTTTTAAAAGCCTCAGGAATCTTTTGCAGGTGTTTAGAGTTAATTAGTTGATTCAGATGATTAGGTTAATAGCTCGTTTAGAGAACCTTTTCATGATATGCTAATTTTTTGAGATAGGAATTTTGGGTTTTCATGAGCTGTATGCCAAAATCATCAGTATTAAAACAATAAAAAACCTGAAATATTTCAGTTGATGTGCAATGAATCTAAAATATATGAAAGTTTATTTTTTATCATTACATTATGGAAAATAATGAACTTTATCACAATATGCTAATTTTTTGAGAAGGACCTGTATATATATATGTATGTATGTGTGTGTGTGTGACTTCTAATATTAAAGTGTTTTAGTACCATAACACTTGTTTTGTATCTTTATTTGTAGAAAGTTTGGTTTCAAGAATTGGAAAAAAAAAAACACTATAATGTGTTTATGCTTCAGTTACTATGTGTCAGCAATTATTGACAGTGAATCTGGATAAGGAATATAATAGCTCTAAGTGTAACCTTTCATTAGAGCCCATAATTATGACTGTAGAGTAAAGCATTCAAGAATAGCAGCATTTTATGTGTCTATGGTTACAAAGGGTCATTTGGAGTCTCCAAGTGGCCATTTTTGGGGAAGCGCCTAGACATAAACTTAGATAAACATGTGTAAAACACTCATTTTCTAAGGTATTGATATCAAATTTTAAACTGGGTTTGGTAAGGCTTCATGCTGTGATCCCATTGTGTTTTCCAGCTTATAGCTCCCAGATGTAGTTATCTGCAGGCAGCTGTTTACAACAACAAAAATGTAGGCGGATTTTTTTGGTCCTTTTTCAGTGTGTTCAAAGTTGTATTACTCAATACCAGTAAGACTTACAGTGATCCTGACTGTTTAGGAACAAACCTCTGAGTGTCACCTTTCAAAAGAGACCAAAAGCATGCATATACTCCAAATGGTTCAAAAACAGCATGCAATTTAATTTGGGTATGCCTTTTTTTAGGCGTTTTAGGCTAATATTGCAGGATTTTTAAGGGGTTAAAGCTCTAGGAGAAGTTAGATATAGAAATTTCAGAGTAAGAAGAATCGGAAGAACAATAATAAGTTTAAGTAGGATTTCAGTAAGTTGGCTCTCACAAGCCAACTTAATAATAATAATAAGTTTAAATAGGATTTCAGTAAGTTGGCTCTCACAAGCCAACTTAATAAGTTTAAATAGGATTTCAGTAAGTTGGCTCTCACAAGCCAACTTAATAAGTTTAAATAGGATTTCAGTAAGTTGGCTCTTAGTCCAGTCATTTTATGAAAAAAGGTTGAACAAATTGTAACAGAAGCAAACTCAACTGATTTTGTATCCTCAATATGTCCTGAGTAAGGGAAAAAAAGCCCCGAAGAATCCCATTAGGGGAAAGTTTTGAAAAAGACCCAAATATAGCCTATTCATACGCATATTCATTCTCTATCTCACGTGAATAGGGTAAAAATTTTAACCTTTAAATATCATGATGAAAATTACTGAGTTGATTACTTACATCAAGACAAACAAAAAATGTATTACAAGTTTTTTGAAATTGTTTGTTAACATGGACAAACGGTGCATAATCTAATTACATAGGTGCTAATTTGCATAAATACCACAACAAATCTAAACAATGGATATAGCAGGTGAAAATGTCTTGTTGAATCTTGTTGACATATAACAGTAAAAGACTTAATGTTAAGGTCTGAATGGAATCCATTTAGGCTATGAACATTAATACATAGAGGCAGGAAGAAGTACTTTAGAAACCAGCCTTTATTAATTATTATTAGATGGGGTTTGGGGCTGGGTCAGTGGGACTGTTTCTGGGGGATGAGTCTGAGGGACGAACAGGAGACATGGGTAAGGACTCGGAGAATGCAGAAGACAAAAGGTAGGTAAAATAAAAAGTAGATTCCACATACTCCAAACTCGGCTCAGACACTCAGACTGTTCTGACTTGAGTTGCTATATCTTTTCTAACTGATCGACTTACGGTTTTCCTAAAAATGACGATCAAACTCGGAAAAAACTCCCATTGACTTAACATTGCGGAAAAAAAATCTAGTTACGTACACAATGCACTCAATGCCCAAACCCCATTTCTGCAATAATAATTAATAAAGGCTGGTTTCTAAAGTACTTCTTCCTGCCTCTATGTATTAATGTTCATGGGTAGCCTAAATGTGTTCCATTCAGACCTTAACATTAAGTCTTTTACTGTTATATGTCAACAAGATTCAACAAGACATTTTCACCTGCTATACCCAATGTTTAGATTTGTTGTGGTATTTATGCAAATTACCACATATGTAATTAGATTATGCACCGTTTGTCCATGTTAACAAACAATTTCAAAAAAACTTGCAATACATTTTTTGTTTGTCTTGATGTAAGTAATCAACTCAGTAATTGTCATGGTGGTATCTGAAGATTAAAATTTTTACCCTATTCACGTGAGAAAAATAATGAATAGGCGAATGAATAGGCTATATTTGGGTCTTTTTCAAAACTTTCCCCTAATGGGATTCTCCGGGGCTTTTTTTTTCCTTACTCAGGACATATTGAGGATACAAAATCAATTGAGTTTGCTTCTGTTGCAATTTGTTTAAGGTTGACCCCCATTTTGGCTTAAAATGACTGGACTATCTCACAAGCCAACTTAATAAGTTTAAATACAATATCAGTAAGTTGGCTTTTCCAAGCCAACTTAATAATGAGTTTAAATAGGATTTCAGTAAGTTGGCTTTTCCAAGCCAACTTAATTAAGAAAAGAAACTAAAATAATGATAACGACTAATTCAAGAAAATTAACATAGTACAGTGGGAATTAAGACAATTCATAAAGGAAAAAATTATAACTAAAAAGAGACAATTTAAAATAAATCCTAATGGGTACTCAGATGAAATTTGTCAATACAGAGGTATACCTAATTAATTTAAGGCTACAGTTTAAATTAAAGCAAGTATTAACACTGAATATTAATAAACACTCAATGTCAATTTTAATTCATAAGATTACGATTTGTTTCAATATGCTATTGACTAATTAAAAATATATCAAGTAGTGCTTATAGAAAGTTTATAGACTTACAGGAAGTTATTAAAATTCAATAACAAACAGGCCCTTCTGAACAATCTAAATGGCACCAGAGGGGGGCCAAAATAGATATTTGGCATTCACATGAAGCATAGATTGTTGAACCAACAATACTTTTGAATATTCTTAATCTAGATGTGCAATGGTATTAAACCAGTGCGCAAAGGGGGGAGTAAGGAAATAAAAAAATTAAAATTAAGGTAAAATTAAAGGCATTTATTAAGATAAAATTAAAGGTAAGGAAATTAAATTAAAAGGCATTTTTGCAAAGTTTTGTGAAATGTGTGGCAAAAACAAAGCTAAGAAAAGAACAGCGACACAAATAGGCCATATATCTGTAATGTTCTGTAATGCTGGTGATGTAGAAATGGAGGAGGATGGATCCAAATGCAGTATGGCTTTATTAACAAACTATAAACTCAGACAGGAACAGGTTACAAGGAAGCGACCCACGTTGACATCAAACATTCAACAACTCACAAGGACAGGGCAAAACACAGGGCTTAAATAATCATAGACAAACGAGCTAACAGGATAACAAGGGGGCGTGGATAATAAGAAACACCTGGGATAACTAATAAACAGGTCAGGGAACCACTGAACATGAAAGAAGACAAGACACAAAACCCACATCATGACAATATCAGTACCAGAAGAACTATTAAAACACTTGGTAATGGATTATGTGGACATGATATAGATGGGTAAAAGCAATGAAATCAGCAGAGGAGGGGCAGGAACAGAAATTAAATCTCTAACAGAAGTAATCCTTAGATTGGAAATCTATCAAACATAAGGTCAGATAATGGGTCAACTAAACAGAAATTGAAGATGAAAAATAAATTGTATACGAACACAAGGAAGTTTTAATAATAATTAAGATATAATGCTAATGGTTTAAATGGTTGATATACAAAACTTTTAGATTGTTAGATAAACAGAAAAAGAAATGTACAAATAATGAATATGTAAGATAGTGCAAAAAGTTATTTTCTAGAGTTATTTTTCTAATTGTCTAATGAGTTTATTGAATGACTTTTATGAGGTAAATGTAACGTTGCTCTGAAGTTTTCTTAGTTAGAGTGATTACATGAGACATAATTAGTTTATTCATGATAGTTTATTTAGAAATTAGTGGAAAAGAAGAAAAGGTATTCAGTTTAGTCTTGAACTGATGAGCTACAATGAGAATGAAAAGCTACAATACGCGAGATTAAAAAAGTCAAAATAGTATTTATGGTTTAAATTTGGTAATAAAATAGACAGTAATTGAAATGTATTGCGATTTATTAGATAGGTGTAAAATGTTCTGTTCGTTTATCAGCTAAAAATGACTGACTAAAAGATTGATTCTTCGAATTTAAGAAGTGATATTCTTTCATAAAAAGCGATAAAAATAATAGAGTTATTTTTACCCAGCCATATTTTGAAGCAATTTGCATATGGATCATGCAAAATAAAAATGCATCAATTATACTACTGTAATAAGCAGAGATTTATTATAATGCTTTGTCTGCATTAGGAGGAAAACAATTATGTGAAAAAAGTAAAATGACTTATGTTTGGAGATCAGTGTTGCATTTTTACTAAATAATACTGCGCAGGGATGAAAATTTAGCGATTACGATTGAGTCAAAAAAAAAAAAAAGCTTAAGAGCAGGGTTTGCTCAATTAGGGATGTTTTTTGGAGATGCAATATTGAAAGGAGGTTATTATTCTGTTGTGTACTTTACATATTAAGATCACAGTTGGAAAACCACGGTTAAATAAATGGAAATGCGGAAATAAAAAGATAATGAAAACTAATTTTAGAGGGCAACCAAATTGATATTTACAAACCCTGGATGTTGATTCAAGTACCTCGAATGAGGACGAAGAAGATGATTGATGAGCCAGACCCTAGAGGATATCTACACCGCAAGAAAACTTTCAATAGAGACTTTTATGTTTGACATACTCTACATAACTGTGTCAATAACAGGCAATGCTGAACCAAGTATATATACAAACTTATAACACTGTCTTAATCTTTGTTTAATTTTTGGTTAGGGAGAATTCTGAATCTTTTACTCTTTTCATTGAAAGAAAAAGAAAAAACAACTGAAAGAAAATGGAGAGAGACGTTTGGCTCGAATGCTCCTCCGGAGTGTGCTGGCTTAATCCAGTAATTGGAAAGGAGAATGAGTGACTCAATTGAGTCACTAGGTAATGTTGTAAACCTTTTTCTTCTTAAGTGTAGGAGACTCAGAAGCGAAGACCAGGAGACTCGGGCTTGTATCTTAAGAAGGTTTCTTTATTGAGAACACGAGCTATGCGTTGCTGTAGTCTTCCAAGCTCGTCTCGAGTCTAACTAAGGCAGTAGACAGTAGAGTTCATATACCTTTAAGGGGGGAGGAGTTACATAGTAGTGGGGACACTCTGAAACAAAGCATGTAAATGAAGTACAGATTTAGGAACCTTACTGGACATTCCCCAGCCCTGATCTCATCAGCATAACAGTGTCATGTATAGATGGTAATCCAATCAGCCTGATTGTATCACTCATACCTTCACATTATCATAGAGCTTAATGGCCAGGCAGTGCATAAAGACAAAAGGTGATAGTCTCAGTGCTCTGATCAATTTAACTTACAATAGAGAGATCAGGACAGACAGGAACAGGCAGGTTTGTGACATCATTTACCTTATGTACAAAGGTCACACTAATAAACTTTCTCAGCTTATATACTATTGTATTGGAACCTAAATTAAAACATTTAATAAATTTGTAACACTACATTTCCCCCTTTGAGATTTCTAATAACTCTCTCATTATATACAAATTTAAACACTTAAAAGTTCATTCTTGTAACTTGTGATCATTACGGGCACATAACGCATGTTCTGTGTTTGCTGTTTCTGCAATTGCATGCTGACACAGAAACAAACATGCAATTTTAGGGTCCGTGATGTTCTTACGGGTAATAGCCTTTTCTGGTAGGAACTGTGATTTTCTCGTGAGAGGCGCGATTCATTTGATGAATGAAACACTTGATACTGTGGACGCATAGATAGTACGCCAGTAGAACAAACAACAACATAATTGCTATTTCCTTTATCCACAGCCAGGGTCTACCAATCAAGTTTCCATGAAGAATTATCTTCAGTCATCTGGTGTAATTTTGCTGAACGATCAAGAATGTCTTGTTGGATTTTGTTCAAGTTCTCTGTTGGATCCATTAAAACCTGGTGCAGCATTCAGGTCCGATGATGGTGCAGGCTCCTCCTTGTGTTGCAAGAATGTAATCCAAGGCCACTCTGTTCTGTAAGATCATTATCTTGTGCGAAGCGAGAGTGTCCGTCATGTTACTGGTACGACAATCTTGATCATGTTGATGGATGACCGAAGGTTTCGTATGTGAGTCTCTGCGTTGTGTATTTTTTTTCTTTTGTGATAGTTGGTTCGGCAGTGGGTCTAGGTGTTTTCTATAGGTTTTCTTGTGGCTTCATACGCAGATGAGGAGGTCGGTGCGTATGGGTCTCGGGACAGTCATCCAGTGGTGTCTGCACATAGGAAGAAAGAAAACAAAAGACAGGAGAGCAGTATTTGTTTAAACACTAGGGTTGTAAACTTTTCCCAGTCTGCTAGACAGTAGAGCAGTATTTGTTCAAACACTAGGGTTGTAAACTTTTCTGAGTCTGCTATTGTTGTTCCCTCTTTCCCTATTTCTTAATTCCTTTGACACCTAAGGAACAGTGAGGTAAGGATGGACTAGGATAGGGAAGGCCTATGAGGAAATCTTCACCGCAGAGTTTGACCCCCGAAGCCTGTTGCATTCGGTTCTTCTCTGGGCTCCTCACTTTGTTCCGTGTCCTATATCCTATCCCTGTAGGTGGGGGAACAACTTTACAGTGTGACACATTAGTCCAGGTTTTTCCTTCCCTGACACAATACTGCAGCTGCTGTAATCAACATCACTTAATGTGGTCCATGCCACATAGGCTCTAATGGCTTGTTTCTGAATTACTTTCAATTACTTGAGCTGAACCGTCAACAAACAACTCAAATTCTGAATTCTCTATGGGAGTTTCTTTTACTTCCCTCAAAGGTGTGTATGTAAGCGTAACACAATCATGAGTCATTTCTCCTTCAGCCTCTAACACAAATTCAGTCATTGCAGACATCATACATGAGGATGGGTTTGTGACAGGTGCACGCTGTAAAACAATGTTCGGGGCTGTGGGGGTAGTTAACCAATTTCCCCAACGGGAGGAGGTGACAGAAGTTTCTTTTGCTTGATTCATCAGTGTGGACACTGCATGAGGACATTTTACATTTACAGTCTGACCTAACACCATTACTGATGAAGGGCCTGTGCTGTAGCATAACATTTAAGGCTGTGAGTTTACTTAACCAGTGTCCCCCAAAGGAAGGGTGAGACCGTCACTTTCCTTTTGTTCTATTAAACAAAAATAAGTCTTTCATCTTTGTTGTAAGTTACTGGAGAAATTAAGCACTCACAGCCCAAATGGTTAACACATCAACAAGCTGCCCAACGAGTTTAATGACGAGGGGAGGGGCTGCTTCAGAGTAGCAAGCAGACTGAGTAGGAGCTGAGCAACATTGTTAACTTCTCTAAAGTTCTTTTTGCTTTTTCTACACTCTTTTCCCCAATGTCTATGTTTACCACAGTAATAACAACTGCCCTCTCTCTTAGGACATTTACGTTTCTGTTGATTCTCTGTGTTGACCTTAAAGGATGCTGCTGCAATTTTTACTCTTGCCTTGACATCAGAGTCTCTTTCCCATGCAGCTAACCTCTCCAAATTGTTTTGTATGGTTCTAGTGGACCATGTGAAGTCTAAGAAAGGCAATGCTTTTCTATGTTCTGACAAAAGACCATCAAACCATGTGCGAACTAGGGGGCCATTATCATCTAGCACCTTCTCTGAAGTGTCAGCTATACCACTGTATGCTGCAGCTGACTGACAAAATCTTTCGGTGTACTCACTAACATTTTCATCCTTCTTCTGTACACAACTAGTGATCTTTGACCAGTCCATGTTTGGTCCAACAATGTTCTTTAACGCTTTCAGAACTCCCTCTCTCAATTCGTCTTTTCTGGCATGTTGTAGTTCAGAAGTAACAGCAGACTCAAAACTGTTGAATTCAGATTCAGTTAGAATTTGTGACATCAGCTGTGTGACTTCTGCCAACGACATGTCGTAAAGACGCATTTTACTGATCAATGCCCTTCTAAATTCAGAAAAATCTGTGCGTACTGAGGGTAGACTCTGGGATAGTCTCTCTATATCCTTAGGTCTTAGCGCTTTGGCAACAGTTTGGATTTGGACAACAGAAGAGTTGGGAGTAACACTTTCAATTCCCTCAATTCCCTGAGATCTTGCGACACATACCTTTACTGAATCTACAGGCTTATCAGTTACTGATTGGATGGCTACATCTGTTTCAAAGAAAGCTTTTAAATCAGGATAAATCTCATCTGACTGTTGGTCTTCTGAGTCACATTTGGTTGAGGCCTTGTTATGGCCCACCTTTTTCATGAGACAGGAAACTCGAGTGAACAATTGTTTGTTCTGTTCTTTTAACTTAGCAATACACCTAGCTTGTTCTTGTGCAATGGATAAGCTAAATTCTTTGTGGCAGCAGATAATCCCTTTTATATTTCGCTTTCTGATACATGCACCTAACACCTTCTTGCATTCTTCAATAGACCATACTTTTTCTGGGTGAATACCAAATTTCTTTCTCAAATCCAATCTGACTGACTCAGTCACTATGGAGTCTATCTGCTCCCCTAACAATGACTTGAACTCACTCTGTCCATAAAGGGGTAGCTAGCCCACCTTTCTCAGTAGTTGGGATTAGTCTAGCACTTTTCCTAAACATTTTGTGGATTTCTTTGTTACCACACAAACAAACACTAAAACTTCTCTGATCAAACAGAGGGTACACTCAAAACTGATCAACTATCGTTAACCTTCCTTCAAATTACTAGCACTTTACGCTAATCGTTCCTGCTTACAAGAACAGAAGATAAACAATTCCTTCTCTGCTAAAAAACAGAGGATAACAATATTAACCCGTAAGGCTAAACTTCCCTGCCTGGACAGAGGATATATCACCTTCCCTGGTAAAGCAGAGGATAAGTCTTCCCTAACTTTACAGAGGATAAAACAATTCTTCTCTGCTGAAAACAGAGGATAACAGTATTAGCAAGTAATGCTAATCTTCCCTGCCTGGACAGAGGATAAACCAAAATATTAACACGTAATGCTAATCTTCCCTGCCTGGACCTAGGATAAATTTCATCTCTAACAGAAAACTTTAGAGGATAAACTTAGTTAACCAACCTCTACATCTGCCTGTTAACTCTTCTCTGATGGCACAGAGGATAACACATTTGTACTGGTCTTAAAGGTTCTTTTGGATAGAGTGAAACTCACCAAATCGTTGGTTGTACGGAAAGATTCCGTCTGGAAACTCAGTCAGAAAAGTTCTTTCTTTTGTTGAGATCTTTGTTGAGCTTGAGGTTTTCAAGATTCAGTTGAGTTGCTCTATCCGGCTCACGGCACCAAAACTGTTGGAAACTTTTTCTTCAGAGACCAGGAGATGTTGGGATATCTTTCAATGCAGAAGTTACTCTTTATTGAGGACTTTGCTGTTGCGATGCTGTAGTCACCAAGTCTGACCTCAATAGCAAAAACACAGTGTTTATATCTTTCCAAGGGGGAGGGATTTACATAAAAAAGGGGGAGGCAATCTGAAACAAAAGCATGTAAATGGATTTCCTTATTGGAAATTCCCCAGCCCTGGTCTCATCAGCATAACAGTGTCATGTATAGATGGCAATCCAATCAGCCTGATTGTATCACCCATACCTTCACATTATCATAGAGCTTAATGGCCAGGCAGTGCATAAAGACAAAAGGTGATAGTCTCAGTGCTCTGATCAATTTAACTTACAATAGAGAGATCAGGACAGACAGGAACAGGCAGGTTTGTGACATCATTTACCTTAGGTACAAAACTTTCTCAGTTTATATACTATTGTATTGGAACCTAAATTAAAACATTTAATAAATTTGTAACACTACAGTAGTATAACTGAGGGAGCTGGATTTTGAAACTACACTCTGGAAAAGGATAGTGGAAAGTGAGGCTTAAATAAGCCTCAGAGGAGGGAATGTTGAAGATTTTATTATTTAGAAACTAAGTAATTTAGCTATATAAGAATACACAATTATTTCCTGTATGAGTTATTTCCTCTGTGGACTTCCTCTGAGTATGTAAAACCAATAGCCTGTAAAAAGACCTTCTGCAGAAAGACCCTGAATGCCAATGCAGCAGAAAATTATATTCTGAGAAGTCACATTGTATAAGACCTTTACCCAAAACTATCTATAGCAGTGGTTTTCAAACTTTTTCAAGAGGGACCCTTTTTTCTTTTTCTTTTTTTTGACGCGACCCATAGGCTTGTGCGCAGAAAAAAATAAGCTCAGCACTTTTTTTAACCACTTTTGATGATGCACGTGCACTTGCTGATCCTTGACGCGATTGCAACGCAAAGTCGATTCTGAACTAATTTGATCAAGCTATAGGCCTACATACAGGAATTTTAACCAATTAATAGCCTATCGTTTGCTGCATGCTTAAAAAATACACAAAACATATTCCACAACAAACTCTTTAAATGTAATATTCAGAGCAGAACAAGAATTAAAAAAAATGATAACTATAAACAAGTCAAAACGAAATAATTTAAAGCAAAAGTAAAAGTAAGGGGCATTATGCTCACGTAACTCTCTCATTAGAATCAAAATGTTTCAACATTCGCGAATCGCGATGTATTTGATGGTAAACTATTCTTTATTATAGGCTTTGTACAGTGCTTGAAGTGGGAAAAGAAAGGTGCCGGTACTCTCTTGCATTGGCAAATCATGACATTTGAGATTTCTACAGTGAAAAACAAAACTTATAACAAAACTTATTGTTATTTATTAACAACATAAATGTATTAAAACAAGTCGTGCGTGTGTGCACGTGCATGCGAAAACGGAACTCCTCCAAGTCTGCAAGTCCAAAAATACATTTAGATTACTACATTTTAATTAAATGCATTTATGGTGAGATTATTATATTTTCATGTCAATCTGTGTTTTGACCACGAACCATGAGCTGTCACTTTAATTCAGCGCGTGCAGCACAGCAAAAATAGACTCGGAACGATCACTGCACTGCTGTAGGCCTATACGCACAGCACCAGGAGCGCATTGACGGACCGCATGCGCGTGCAGTGTGAAAGCTCGAACCTGTTAACATGGGTGCGGAAAAAATACGCACTGCATACGCACTGCATACGCACTGCAAACGAAGTATATCAACGGGCGTGACACTGGCGCTTTTTCTGTCAGTGGTCGAGTACCGGCTACATGCGAGAAGTAGCGGTAGGCCTACACAAGAAAAAGTGCAGGTACGCTTAAGAGTAAAATGTAGAAGTGCCGGTACTGCGTACCGGTGAGTACCGCCCCACTTCGAGCACTGGCTTTGTAGCAACTTCACTCACGTTGCAATAGGAACAGGAAAAAATCATCCTTTTCACATGCGCAAAAATGTGCATGGAAACATCACAGTTGAGCGGTGCTTACGCTGAATGGTACGAATTGTAGCCTACTACTGCTATTTAAACAGAGCAGTGTGATTTTTATATTAGGTAGACTATTTTATTATTTTAAAATACAACATTGTGCTTTTGTCAAACTGTAAACTCTTGTCAAACTTAACCTACAACTGTCACCCAACCAAAATCACACACAGCTAGTTTAAAAGCAAACATATTTATAATTCAAATGAGAATAAAGTTAGTGTTAATTACAATTTTAAGGAAAACAAATATATTGATCTGAAATGTGTGTGTTGCTGCCAATGGAGCGAATGAGAGTGTGTTGCGGAAGCCGCAAGGAACGACGAGTGTTTGTGTGTTGTTGCCGATGGAACGAACGTGTGTGTGTTGCGGATGGAGCGAACGAGTGCGTGTTTTGTGTAGCCTATATATATTAATGAGAAGGGTGGGCCTGCTTTTTCTGCATAATCTGGTCCCAAGCCGGTTCGCAGGACGAGAGGGCAACACGCATGTCAGGAGAAGCATTCAGTTTGTTTCGTTGTTTCGTCTTCATTTTGGTCAGGTGACGTGGATTATTTATTTTGCATGAATTTGAATGTTTTTTTAGTGTAGGCTACTTCTAATCAAAGCTATTATTATTAATATTATTAGAAAACTGATTTTTTAATTTTTTTATTTAAATCACTGGCGACCCATTTTTTAATTCTTTTTTTTAATTCAACCCAGGGTTTGAAAACCACTGATCTATAGGGTGTGTTACCTTCTTTGGAAGAAGATGTATGTATATAACTCTGAACCAAAACATACTCGGGAGCGCCAGAGGGCCAGAGCGTCAGAGCGCCATTCTATGGAACGGAGCGGCGTTCGGCTTTATTGATGGAAAATAAAGTCTAATTATTTCTGGCATCAAAGATCTCTGCGAAGTTATTTTCAGAACAATTGAAACCACAACACTGCCCATCACGACGCTGCGTAGGCGAGTAGCTCTCTTTCGAGACGGCGACTCCGGCCTTCCCGCTCTTCCTTTCCCGGCGCTACTTCAGCCACGGAAAAAGAAGCGCCGCAGCCAACGACAGCCTGAACTGATGGATTTCAGCGAGCACACGCCGGCTGCGTCCCCGCATGGCTCGCTCTCTCCTTCTCAACCCTCTCCGGTCCTGTTCACTCAGGCGGACCAGCACCCCTCCCCACGTGCTACGGGCGTCGTCTCCTTTGACGGGTCGGATGACGGTCAAGACAGCCTCTCCATTGCTGCGTCTGAAGAGTGGCAGGGCTCCACGGACCCCACCCTCTCACAATCCTGTGAAGCTAGCATGACGGCTACTGCTACCAGGACGAATTCGGACGCCGAGATGCTGCGCATCCTCACTGCGGTCGTTGCAGACCTCAGTCTCGATTGGACTTCGCCCGAGGATCCGCCGAGGAGCCGTTTGGATGGTTGGTTTCTGCCAGGGCGCCAGCAGGCCCCCCGACACAGACCAGCGCCTTTCTTCCCTGAGGTCCATGATGAATTCACGAAGTCATGGCGCGCTCCCTGTTAAGCTCAGGCGGCAGGAGTCTAACAAACTGTAGTGAATGGGCCCGTTGTGTTGCACGCGCCCCTACCAATTATTAGGCGACCCCCCCCCCCAGTTGTCACTCTATCTCTCTGTCAGGTTTGTCAAAACAACCTAGAAGAGAACATGTGCATAAATCACAATATAAGGGTATCAGGCTCCCCTATGCTAGGCAACGCAACCAAAAATAAATGTTCCATCCCTAGCTACAAGGGCCAGGGCCTGGCAAGCCATCCCCGATGTAGGGGTGCGAAGACCTCGGTGCGAAGCGACGTGGCTCACATGCTTCGCACTGAAGTACAAAATCTGTTAGCAAAAGGGGCGATCGAGTTGGTCCCCCCCGAGTCAGTTGGGGTTTTACAGCCGTTATTTTCTTGTGCCCGAGAAAGACGGCGGCGTTCGCCCCATATTAGATCTGAACAAGGCCCTTATGACACGGTCATTCAGAATGGTAACTACCAAACAAATCCTTGCGCAGGTTCGCCCGGGGGATTGTTTTTTTGCGGGCTTATCAATACAAGGTCCTGCCGTTCAGCCTGTCCCTAGCACCTCGTACTTTCACGAAGTGCATGGACACCGCGCTTTCTCCCCTGAGGCAACGTGGAGTGTGCATGTTGAATTATCTCGACGACTGGCTCGTAATGTCTCAGTCAAAGATCGAATTACTGGCACACAGGTCCATGATACTAGACCATTTGGGAAATCTGGGTCTCATGATCAATTTTTCCAAGAGCAAACTGTCACCCAGCCAGAATGTAACCTTTCTGGGCACAGTTATCGACTCTGTTACAATGAGAGCGCGGCTTACACCAGATCACACGCTCTCTGTACAACAGCTGGTAGCCTCTTTCAGTGTAGGTGCACGCACGCCCCTCAGGAAGTTTCAGAGGCTCCTCGGTCTCATGGCCTCCGCATTGTCAGTACTCCAACTGGGGTTACTGCATATGCGCCCCCTTCAGCACTGGCTGAAGCGCCGTGTGCCACCCCATGCATGGCGGTCAGGCCGCATGCACATTATGGTGAACCAGCGCTGCGTGGAAGCCCTGGTCCCCTGGAAAGCCCAGAACTGGTACCAGTCGGGTGTAATTATGGGTGTGGCCCCCAGAAGGAAAGTGATTTTCACAGACGCTTCCAACCAAGGTTGGGGAGCGCTGTACGAGGGCAGGCCTGCCTCTGGCTTCTGGTTGAACCCGGAGAAGAGCTAACATATCAACTGCCTACAGAAGAGAGCAGTTTGGTTAGCCCTGAATACTTTTCTACCAGACCTCAACAGACACCACGTTTTGTCCGCACGGACAACATGTCGGTGGTGTCCTACATAAATCGCCAGGTCGGCCTCAGGTCGGGCGCCCTATATGCCATGGTCAGAAAGCTCCTCCTTTGGGTGCATGCAAACCTGCGCTCCCTGAGAGCTGCGCATGTTCCAGGAGTCCAAAATGTGGGCGCGGACATGCAGTCTCGAGACAACACTCCTCCAGGCGAGTGGTCTCTCAACTCTCAGACGGTTCGTCTGATATGGAACTTGTTCGGCAGGGCAGTAGTAGACCTCTTTGCCTCAGAGAGCAACGCTCACTGCGCAATGTTCTTTTCGAAGAACAGGGATGCTCTGACCCATCCATGGCCCAGACGCCCTCTGTATGCGTTTCCCCCGGTCTCTATGATCCCTCAGGTCATCAGAAGGATCAGGGAGAGCGGATGCTCAGTCCTCTTAGTGGCCCCCCTCTGGAAAACCCGAGTGTGGTATCCAGAGCTGGCACGGATTTTTGGACACTGCCCCATGGCCAGTGCCATTGAGGAAGAATCTCCTCTCGCAAGGAGATCTACCACCTTCGCCCCGACTTATGGGCCCTTCCAGTGTGGTCCCTGAACAGGTATCCGGGGTCCTCCAGGGGAGGGTTGTAAACACCATCACTGAGGCTAGAGCGTTGTCTACGAGACACCTTTATGCTCTAAAATGGTCAGTATTCACTGACTGGTGTTCAGCCAGAGGGCTTGAACCCCACTCGTGTGAAGTTTCGGTGGTGCTCTCCTTACAGGAGCTTTTGGATGAGGGGTCGCTCTCCATCCACGCTCAAGGTTTATGTGGCAGCCATGGCAGCTCACCGGGCTCCTGTGGCTGGCCAGTTATTGGGGAGAAACGACCTGATCATTCGTTTTCTAAAAGGTGCCAGGAGGTTAAACCCTCCTAGGCCTCCTACTGTACCGGCATGGGACCTTTCCACGGTTCTTGGCGCCCTGAAGGGATGGTAAAAAATGGTACACAACTGTTTTCAACATTGATAATAATCATAAATGTTTCTTGAGCATCAAATCATCATATTAGAATGATTTCTGAAGGATCATGTGACACTGAAGACTGGAGTAATGATGCTGAAAATTCAGATTTGATCACAGGAATAAATGATATTTTAAAATCTATTAAAATCGAAAACAGTTATTTTAAATTGTAATAATATTTCACAATATTACTGTTTTTTGTTGTATTTTTAATTAAATAAATACAGCATTGGTGAGCATAAGTGACTTCTTTTAAAAACATTAAAAATCGTACCGACCCCAAACTTTTGAACGGCAGTGTATATATATATATATATATATATATATATATATATACCATTCTACAGAATTTGTTCAAAGTTAGAGTTGGGAACATCTTGAAAAGAAAATTGTCTTTTCCCATACATTTCTTATAAAGTATTCTTTTTTAAAGTAGGCCAATACATTTTATCATACATATTTTAAAGTTAAGGATTCATTAGTTTGATATAGCTTACATTGGAACAAACACTATAATAACATCTTATTTGATGAGTTTATTTTTGACAGAACATACTGTATATTTAACATATGAGCAGAAACTGGCTAACAAAAGCTTATTTGATGTCTATTTTAGAATTAAAACTTTATAATCTATCCAAAACTACGAAATGTTGTCTTTCATATTTCATCTGTAAGATAGTAAACAACAGCGCCCATATGTGCCCTTAATTCATTCACACACAGAAACGTGATTCAAATTTAAACAGTCTTTTTGCGTTTACAGACACTATTCCATATCGCGATTAGAACAAAGCACGAGAATAAAAAACGTACTATTCACAATTCTTGGCTAGATCCGTTGCTCCTCGAAATGAAAATAAACCAACACTTGTTCTGAGGTAAACGTCCCAGGATTATACCTCACAGCCTCGCAAGACGACATAGTACATTAATCTGATGATTAAACTTGGTGTTTTTTACCGAGTTGATGTGGGCGTTTACACGTTTGCATGTGTTGCCTCAGATCATTTGCGTTTGAATAGCGTACGCTCTCGGTGGGCATGTCACATTAACAGAATAATGAGCTGCGAGAACGATAATGAGAACTGCTGACATCTCTCTCTTTTTATATAGATTACATAAACAGAGAATATTTATTTTAGTTTTGAATTAGATATTTTAAAAGTAAAACTTAAATGATTATAAAGATATATTGCTCATGCCTGGGTGAATAGTATATTCGCTGAGTTTTGTTTAAGTTTAGAGACATGCTCCAGAAAAAAGGTTCACGGAGACGGAGAGACAGCAAGCACACCCTGTTTATTTTCTTTATTTTACAAAAGCACAATGTTTTATTTCGATTGTAAGTGGACACATAAAAAAGTAGACATTTAACAGTTTATTTTTATATATTTCTTAAGTCTGTATGACCAAAAATGACAGAGTATTTTAAGTCTATTTTCCTGCTATGTGAAAAAAATCGAGCAAAACGTGCCAGCGCGTTTGCCGACCCCAGAGGGTTAAACCTCTACAGTCGGTTGATCTCAAACCTCTTTCGCTGAAGACTGCTCTGCTGCTGGCTCTGGCATCAGTCAAGCGAGTGGGTGATTTACAGGCGCTCTCCGTGAGCCCCTCCTGCCTGGAGTTTGGGATAAATGACTCTAGAGTCATTCTCAAGCCAAGGCATGGTTACGTACCTAAGGTGCTCTCAACTCCGTTCAGAGCTCAGGTCATTACCTTATTAGCGCTCCCTCCCTCAGAGGATGATGGGGAGGCTAACCCTCTTTGCCCCGTTAGGGCTCTTAAAATATACTTGGAGCATTCTGCGCCGTTCAGGCAGACGGAACAGCTTTTTGTTTGCTTCGTAGGGGTTCCGGTTACGAAGCAGAGATTATCCAGATGGATAGTGGACGCTATCTCACTGGCATATGCCTCTGTGGGCCAGGATTGTCCCATAGGCATCAAAGCCCATTCCACGAGAAGCATGGCCTCCTCGTGGGCTTGGTCCAGTGGTGTTCCAATTCAAGACATTTGTGTGGCGGCCGGCTGGTCTTCGCCGTCCACGTTTGTCAGATTTTATAATTTAGAGGTACCGTGCCTGCAGGCCAAGATCTGTGTGATATTTTACCCAACGGTGTCTGGTTATCTGTCTAGTATGTTACTGTCCATAAGCACAAGTAGTTCCAGTTCATTATACGCCCGACTCTGTCTGGTTAGTGTACTATGCTGGGAGAGAGCTTTTTGGCTTATTCTGTTGAGCCTCGGGGTCCCTAGGCTCCAGTTATTCAGCCAGATGTTAATGTGTGGCGTTTTACCTTGCGTCCCCACTGCGTATTTGCTACGCAATACGAAGTGACCATTCTCGAAAGGGAACGTACTCGGTTACTAACGTAACCTCGGTTCCCTGAGAGTAGGGGAGCCTGTCCCTGAGCCTGCCGCACTATTGCACTCTGTCAGGTGTGTCGCTTCAGTCGATTTTTCAGTTGATTTTCGAGGGGTTCATGTCTCTAAATGTTTTTGTTTTGCAATGTACACAAGCTCTTTTTAAATTGATTTTAACTGATTTGTTTACATATCTTTTGAAACAGGAGACATCAATATGTTAAATATAGAAATATGGAAGAAAAAACAATGTTTGTCCCCAAAACACTACTTGCAAACAGACAGCTGACCTACTCACACTCAACTTAGCAAGACCATGCTTTGAACCAGCTTCACCAGCTCCGTTTTGCTTGAACACAGCATGAATATGCTGGTCCACCAGCTAGACCAGCACTATACCAGAACCAACCAGCATAAACCAGCCTCGACCAGCATGGAATGCTGGATTTATCAGCAGGGAGTCGATGTATCAGAATGGTAATGAGTTTTATGTATTGCTCTCTACAAAGTCGGACACATAACAGTAATTAATATGATTAGCCTTTTGCTTGACTACGTTATCAATCAACTAATAATGTATTGCTAATGTTACACAAACCATGTTCCCGTTTGACACCTCAGAGTCAGACAGCTGTCTTCTAAAAATCACTATCCTTAGAAACGCTTTGAACAACTTAGAACATCAGTAGAGAAAAGCATATAGTTCCCTTTCGAGGGAACTCGCACTGCGTCGATGAAAACACTATGGGGAATGCCCCCAGCGGAGCATGTCTGAAGCATGAATGAAACTATTCCAATCCTGATTGGCACTGCGTCATGATGTAAACGTGATGGCATACACGGAAGCTACAAAGGGACGCCGGCAGACAATAGAGTTAGCTTTTTGCTCTTCAGCATGCGCTCCGTGTCAAACTGTCTATCCTATTTGGTGTTGTTTGTCCCGTAAGAACATCAAATAATGGAAATCTTGGGTTTGACGAGGCAGCGTGTAGATTAAAGGTCTGCAATGCAATACAGAATCTTTTCTACTGCAATGCAATACACTTCTTGAGGTCCTCGTCAAAGAGCTTGGGACTCTAGGCGGCGGTCTCACCCACAGCCTCCTGAGAAGGCGGATCTGAGGACCGTCCTTCAGGCCAGGAAGGCAAAGACAAAGAGGTCCCAACTCTTATGAGACCTCTGAGGGCCGCCCCCCATCCACAAATCCATCCTTCCATCTCACAGGAAGTTCCTGAGGTTCGCTTTCGGGGCCGAAGGGTACCAATATCGGGTTCTTCCATTCGGCCTAGCACTCTCCCCTCACACTTTCACCAAGTGCATGGATGCAGCCCTGGCCCCGCTGAGGCTTCAGGGCATCCGTGTGCTAAACTACATCGATGACTGGCTCATTTTGGCTCAGTCTCGAGAACTGTCAGTTCGGCATTGAGATGTCGTCCTTGGCCACATCCAGAGCTTTGGGTTGAGACTCAACACGAAAAAGAGTTTGCTGACACCCTCCCAGACTATGTTCCTGGGGGTGGTGTGGGACTCTACTACGATGTAGGCATGAATGTCTCCTGCACATATCGAGTTCATCCTGGCCATGGTGACCAGGATAAAGCTAGGCTGCGCCATCACTGTAAAACAGTTTCAGAGACTGTTGGGGCTCATGGCAGCTGCGTCCAACATGATACCTTTTGGTCTACTGCATATGAGGGCCCTGCAGTGTTGATTAAAAAAAATGGGGGCCTTTCCCCGAGGGGAAATCCATTCCGCATGATAAGGGTTATGCGCAGATGCCTTCGTTCCCTATTAATGTGGAAGAAACTTTAGTTTCTTTCCCTAGGTCCTGTGCTGGGAGTGCCATGTCGCCAAAAAGCCGTTTCGACAGACGCATCCCTCATGGGCTGGGGCGCTGTTATGGACGGCTGCTTTACAAGAGGTCTGTGGCACCAGTGGTCTGTGGACTTGGCACATAAACTGCCATTGTTCTTGGCACTTAAACTTTCCACACTCCTCTGAGTGATGGGCCTCTGGGAAGACATCAGCTGGTCGTACGTTTTCCCCGTGGGGCCTGGAGGATGAGACCTGCGACTCGGACCAGAGTTCCCACATGGATCTCCAGGCACTCTCCATATCTCTGCAGTGCCTGGAGTTTGCTCCTGGGAGAATTAAGGCCATCTTGCACCCCAGACTGGGCTATGTCCCTAAGGTGTCGTCTGATATGTTCGAAGTCAACGGTTCTGCAGACATTTCATCCCTCACCTCATGTGACTGCAAAAGATGGAAGACTTAATTTGCTCTGCCCTGTCAGAGCACTTAACCCTCTGGGGTCCAGAAACGCGCCGGCGCGTTTTGCTCGATTTTTTTCACATAGCAGGAAAATAGACTTAAAATACTCTGTCATTTTTGGTCATTCAGACTTAAGAAATATAAAAAAATAAACTGTTGAATGTCTATTTTTTTATGTGTCCACTTACAATCGAAATAAAACATTGTGCTTTTGTAAAATAAAGAAAATAAACAGGGTGTGCTTTCTGTCTCTCCATCTCCGTTAACCTTTTTTCTGGAGCACGTCTCTAAACTTAAACAAAACTCAGCGAATACTATTCACCCAAGCATGAGCAATATATCTTTATAATCAATTAAGTTTGTACTTTTAAAATATCTAATTCAAAACTAAAATAAATATTCTCTGTTTATGTAATCTATAAAAAAGGAGAGAGGTGTCAGCCGATCTCATTATCGTTCTCTCAGCTCATTATTCTGCTAATGTGCCACGCCCACGGAGAGCGCGCGGTATTCAAACGCAAATGATCTAAGGCAAGCCATTCAAACATGCCAACGCCCACCAGCTGGTTTATAAAACACATCATGTTTAATAAAAACTTGTACTTTACCTCGTCTTGCTACCTGTGAGGAATAATACTATCTAATAACCCTGGAAAATGTACCAGAAGTGCTGGTAGTTTCATTTCGAGGAGCAACGGATCCAGCTGATGTAGTAAGTCATTTATTCTTAAGTGCTTTGTTCTAATCGCGATATTGAATAGTGTCTATAAACCGCAAAAAGACTGTTTAAATATGAATTGCGTGTCTGTGTGTAGGCTAAATGATGAATGAACAGCACAGACGCGCGCGCGTTGTTTACTTGTTATACAGCGCGTGTCTGTGCCGTTCATTCACTCTCGCATCTACATTAGTAAACGTTATTTTTACATGAACACATCCAAACTATATTGCTATAGCCTACTAAGATGAGTAAAAATAGACTGAAATATGTTGAAATAAAATGTCTGTATAAGCAACAAACTGCAAATTAACATGTATATGCTAATATATCATACACAATATGTTATAGACTAAATATGAATGTTTAGACAAGATTTTGTGAATAGTTTTGGATAGATTATAAAGTTTTGACTGTAAAAAAAGACTACTGTCACATTAAATAGTTAAGCTTTTGTTCACCAATTTCTGCTCATATGTTAAATATACTATAGTATGATGTTTTGTCAAAAATAAAGTAGGTATATTGAATTATCAACTAAGATGTTATTATAGTGTTTGTTCCAATATTCAAACTAATGAATCCTTACCTTTTTTAATACGGATGATAAAATGTATACTTTTTACAAAGAAAGAATACACTTGAAATATTGTTAAAATTGTAATTGTTGTTGTAATTGTAACCTATTTGTAATTGGTTACAATTTCTAATTGTAAAATATGTATATATAGATCATTTATTTTGTCCTTGTGACACTCCTGTGTGAAAGCCAGGCTAATTAATATGCAGCTCATTATGTATGTGGCACATTATCCGGCCTTTGTCTTCTCAGGTGTGAACACGCCTCCACGCATATTGCCTTTCCAAACAAAAGGTGTCTTATAAAATTTAAATCAATGTATTGTTTTGTGTAAATGATTAGGCAGGATGATTTTCAGATCATTTTGAAGCAAAAACTCTAGGCAACAATGCCCATTAGTCAAAAGTCTTGTGGACACATATTTAGTATGTGTTTTGTGGCCTTATTTCAGACACTTTAAGTTTTAGTTTTTTCAATAACCATGCATAAACAATATTCTCTCAAAAATGCAAACATGTACATACATTTTGCTCACATATTATGGTAGCCCTGTTTGTGCTAAATAGAGTGTAATTACACCTTTGCTATTAATATGTTTATAAGCAACTGAAAAAAGCACAAATGTCAGGGCATGTCAAAACATCTCAAGGACCCCAAAAACACCTTGGACCCCAGAGGGTTAACATCTATGTTCACATTTACATTTATTCATTTAGCTGACGCTTTTATCCAAAGCGACTTACAATTGCTATATATGTCAGAGGTCGCACGCCTCTGGAGCAACTAGGGGTTAAGTGTCTTGCTCAGGGACACAATGGTGTCTCACAGTGGATTCGAACCCGGGTCTCTCACACCAAAGGCATGTGTCTTATCCACTGCGCCATCACCACCCACAGAGGTCTTCTCAGTGGAGGAAGAGGACCAGTTGCTGGTGTGTTCTTGTGTGTTCTGGTCACCCAAGAAGGGGCACCCCGCCTCTAAACAGACATTCAGCAACTGGATTGTTCAGGCTATTTCCCTGGCCTATCAGGTGCACAGTTTGCCTTCACCTTTTGCTGTGAGGGCTCACTCTACCAGAGGCATGGCATGCTCTAGAGCCCTCCTTTCAGGGGTACCTATTCATTAGATGTGTGATGCAGCTGGCTGGGCCACTCCACACACATTCATGAGATTTTTATATCTGGACCTCCCCTCTACACCTGGCACATGAGTGCTCTCATCCTAGTTGTGCCTGAGACAGCTTCACACTGGGACAGGCAGGTTTCGTTGTGGCATCGTGGGTATTTCGTTCCCCATAGTGTCGTCATCGACGCAGTGCAAGTTTCCTCGAAAGGGAACGTCTCGGGTTATGACTGTAACCCTTGTTCCCTGAGAAGGGAACGAGACACTGCGTCCCCCTTTGCCACGACTCCCCCTGCCTGGGAGCGACTTACTTTTTACAGATTTTTCACATTAACAGAAAAATATACCAGGATAACCTGGCTTCTCTTGAGACTCCCCTGCGCACACGTTGATGTGATTAGTTACAAGGTAGTTTGTGATGTCAGAAACAGTGGTCGATTTCAAAACCTTGTTTTTGAGACTTTTTTTTTTTTTTTTTTTTACTGCAGTTTTAAGGAGAAAATACTCAGCAATGGTGTTGACTTATAAATTTGTACATGATTTGTCTTAAAGCATATTAAAAACACCAAATAGAAATATAAACAACATTAAAACTTTAAGGCACCAAGCACCAAAGCTTTGGGTTACTGGTCATGATGAAAATAAACAGTTCTCAACAAGCCTAATGATACAAGTTCTTGTCTTATTTGATAAAATAACATATTTATTTGTATTTTTAAATACACTAAAAACAATCACTTAAAGTAATTTGTTACAAATTACATCTGTTTACATCTGACAACTTATAGTGATAAAAGAGTCTTTTTGCCAACATGTCTTTGGATTGTGGAGGAAACCAGAGCACCCACAGAAAACCCACACCAACACTGGGAGAATGGGGATAAAACGGTTGTGAACTACAGTATGTACTTTTGAAACAAACCCCACATTTCAGGCCTCAGTTCAGAGATGACACGGCTGCATTGCATATTTTTTGCAGTTGATTGTGCAGACATTTAGGTGTCCCTGCTCCAGTCTAATAAGCATATCCCATAATTGGGTTATGGACCACTGCGGGCCTCTGCACAGGGACGTAATTGGGACAGAGACCAAGTAAAAATGACTAACTTTTGTCAAGCTTCTATTGCACGGTGTTATTAAACTATAAGATTGAATTAGAATAGATTAAGCAATCGCAGTGCACCAGAAGAGCACCTCCGATTTGATTAGGCCAGTGACTGGAACACTGCAGTCTTAGCCAGAGAGGACATGGTAATGATTTTCTCCTAAAATAAACACTAATGTGTATGTGGGTGAAGATAAAGCTCTTGAAATCATTATGACATTAACTTCTAAAATGTAAAAAAAAAAAAAAAAAAAAAAAAAACTTGCATAGTTTTATTTACTTTTTATGTGATTTAGCCTGAAATGAGATGCAGGCTGAAGTTCATAGTCTCTGCAAACACTGGGCATATATGCACAAACTAAAGAGGGAAAACGACACAGGCGAACACAATCAGGGAGAGGACAATTAGGGAATTAAGCCACACCTGTCTGTTTCTGAAATTGCCCTATCCCATTGTGGATGTGGATATAGTGAATGTCATATATAATCTACTACATAAATAAATAAATGAACAAAAATAAGTAGGTTAATTTGGACTGGTTCATTTGCATAAAATAATTATGAATGTCTGCTCCTTATGCTCATTAAAGCCTTGTTTCTGCTACAAAATGCATTGATTGGAAAAGGGATTTGAATCAAAGTTTTGGTGAAATGTTATCAAAATCTTTTTAGACCAAACTGTTATCAATGCATTATCCTATATTGAAAAAAAACTAAAAAAACTTGCTTTATGTAATAGCCATCATGCCCAGAAAGTATCTTAGTTCCCTTTCAGTCAGTCACATTCAACGTTATGTCAGAACTGAACTGACAAATTAGGATCTCGTCTGAGGATGGGCAATAAGGATCTAGATGTCAACTGCTGCATGGGAGAAAGGGCCGAGCTTCCCACTGTAATGGTGTGCTCATGCTGAATCAGATTCAGAGTTGACTGCCATGCTTTCCTGGGCTGCTGCACGCTCAGTCAGTCCAAAAATAAAAAAGAAAGAGGTTTCGTGGCTTGTGTCTGGGGGAGCAGAATGATAGGTAAAACGCCTTGCCCCAACCCTGTGGCTTTTTTCACAGATGTGCATGAAGAATTTTGGGTGTATGGAAAACATTTTAGTGCCCAAATGGAATGTCAAAGATGCCAAAATCTGTTTAAAAAAGTTTTTCCTCTCTCGCTACCCTCGATGGTGGGGTGGTCAGGGAGTTCGTGGGGATTACCCAGGTGGAGTGTGCAGTTGCGGTGCATGCCCACAATGTGCTGCTACCTGGTGGGGACATCCGCAGCTCCCGTCCAGCACCTGTGAGACAACAGCTGGGTCCTCCAGTCCTGTTGGTCAAGCCACCTCCGCCCTGCATGCCATGTCACCCTGCAAGTCTACTAAGCCAAAGCACTCATATGCACGAGGGTAGTTCTGAGCTGGGGTTGATGCAGGAACTACGCGTGATGACTGACCGTAATTAAGTCACAGCGCAGGCCCTTGGCCACAAAATGTCCACCCTGATGGTTCAGAAGTGCCCCCTGGCTAAACCTTGTAGAGGTGCAAGATGTTGGCAAAGCACGCTTTCTAGATGCTCTCATCTCATTCATACCATTCGGCAACGCTGTCGAGGAGACGTGGTGCAGGTGTCTAACTCCAGGCCTAACACTCATAAGTACGCCCAGTGGTTGACCCCTGTGCTATAAGCGCCCATATTGTGATCCCTACAGCAATCCCATATGTGTGAATTTTTCCACAGTATGGCCCCTCTGTTGGCGAGCCCGTGTCTTTCTCTTTGCAGAGCCCGCTCTGCCATCTCTGCTGGTATTGACTTCACCCCAGAGAGGCTGAATCTACCCCAGTGAACTTCCATATGTAGCACTGCCCTAATGGTCAGTCCATATGTGTAATCTCCACATGTTACCTCCCTACCGGCAGAGTGTGACCCCCGTAGCGTTCCTTTCGACTTGGAATAGGCAGGCTTTCCCAGTGTTATCCAATAATCCACTGTACAGGTCAGAAGGAACAGTGGTGTTTGACCTGGAAGGGGCAGCAATAGTGGCGCTTTGGTAGGGATCCCAATTTGTCAGTTCAGGTCTGGCGTACCGTCGTTGAACGCGACTGACTGAAAGGGAGCGTCTAGGTTACTATTGTAGACTTTTTACATTTATTAAAGGTCAGTTGAGTTTAAAATTTGAACGTTTGCACATGTAAACTTGCAATGTTTGTATCTACTCCCTCCCGCACCTGCAAACATTCTGTTACAGCTTGTAGAAATTGAAAAAAAATTACACAAACATTATTACACAAAATTACACAAACCATATAGTAAAGTATTGCTAGCACATCAAAATGACAAACACATTTGGATAGCTTTTTATTAGCCTTATAAAACGCTATCAACTGTTAAAACAAAACATCAACTAGTGGAGCCTAAAAACATATTTAAACATTATGTGTAACAACACACACACACACACACACACACACACACACCTAACCATAACAGTTAAACTCTGATAACCTAACAAGGCACAATATTTAATTGAATTACTTATAAAATAGATCAATATTAAACTAATTAAATATAAATAAATAAAAATAAAACATTAAACATACATTAAATATGAAATAATGAATCTCTTAGCCTAGCCTCCTATGGAGGAAGAGAATGTTACTGACTGAACATCATTTGTTGACTCCTTTCTTTTTTGTTACTGTATTTTTTGACCGCCCACTACCGCAAGACTTCAATCCCAACGTGAAGTGAAGATCATGGACCCACTAGTAATGATTTATGCCTGGTTCAGATTACACGATTTTTTGTCTGTTACGATAGTCACTGTCAGATTACACGATTTTGACTTCTAAAATCTTGTCGTGTCGTGGACAAGAAACATGTCAGACTATACATTGCTTCCCGACCAGTCATCGCGTGCCGTCTCACACGCACACATACGCACACATTCAATGAGGTGTGATTTGTGCACTTTTCGATCGCTAACCAAACTGAGAGGTGAACTAACGTGTATACGCTCATACTGGCCAAAATCCCATAATATTCAGGCGTCAGACGTAAGATATGAAACGTTAGACGTCACGGTCACGTGTTGGAGCTGCGCTCAAAGTGTGCGGCGGCGTGGCAGCAACGGAGCTGAGAAAGCATTTTTTTACTTTGCCTCTGGATAACGTACATGTGGATATGAACACTTTGGCTTAATTCTTTTATCTTTACTATTGTACCTTTTTAATTTGGGATATGATCATAAAACACTGTTTTCATGTTGTTGTGGGTTGTACAACAGTGTAGACACTATTAGTAATATATATCTCATTTATATATGCATGTAAAGTTAGTCATTGATCTTTTTATGTGTGTGTTTAAAGGTAATATTGCTGCCTAGGTATCTAGTGGCTATAAATTGTTATTACAGATTGTTACCTTTACTTCTTTCCAGCAGACTATGGTCATATTCACACATCACTGCAGTTTTTAAACAAAAACATATTTGTATGACCTTTTCAGTTAACTATCCTTTTTACTTAATTTTGTCGGTTTCATTTTTAGAAATAAAAATCGAGCCACATGCTTTTAAGACTCACGACTCAGAAAACCTCAACAGACACAAATCAATCTTTGGACAGGACTTAACTCTGACTCTGCTTTCGGACTCTGGCGAACACCAGGTGGTTCATCCCACAATACTTTCATCTATAGAATCAACTCTCGTCCTTTACATACTTTAATGTTTCTTCTGGTTATATCATCGGTCTAACAGCTCTGTGTTTTCATGGCAAGTTTTAATATTTTGGTTTTTATGTTGTACTGACAAGCACAACGACAGACAAACACATTTGAACCAATATCAAACATGCAACAGTACTATCACAATGTTTTTACACAGCTAAGATGCCTTTGTGACAATCTAAATTATGCATAAATATGCAATGTCGCATAAAAGGCAGAAAACATAATGTCTGCTCTGACCCATGCAAAATAATTTATAAAGCCCACACTTTATTCATAAACTGGCAGCTTGTCTATAATAATGAAGTAAAATTTTAGTAAAAAACCACCTAAAACCACCTTAGTAAAATTTTACATTGTTTTCTAGATATTGGTGTTTTGTTAATGCCTTTTGCTGCCCATCTTGATGACACTCCTTGGTTGAAGACACACTTTATCTCAAAGGGTCCTTCCTGGTTACATAAATTGACAAATAAATTAATATTGTTACATCACTAACAAGCCCAATTAAAGACATCTACCGGTTCTTTTGTCTTGTTACATTTTGGGCATTCATCCTGTGTTTGTTTGTTCCTAGAGGTTCCTCAACACACTGTCAGCTTATGAGAGTTTTTAATTACATTTACTTGACTTCAGCTTGTTTTTTTTTTGTGTCTTCATTGCTTGGTTTGTAAATTGAAACAATTGCAACCAATAAATAGATTAGAAATTTTAATTTTTTATTTTTTTGCTACTTCTAATTGAATGCAAATATTGTCAGTGCACTGAACTTGAAATTTGTTTACATGCATGGCTATAATAATAATAATAATAATAACAACTATGAAGGTATATTTGGTGCAAATCAACTGAACGCCTGTGACAGTGAAATTTGTAGTTGTAGAGAATAGCCACACGTGTATCAGTAAATTTGAACTCACAGAGAGAAATGTTTTAAGAGTTGCAAACTTGTAGACTTTTTTTCTCTTCCACAAACACAACACAACAGTTACACCTTCTCAAATTCTTCATTGCAGATGCACAAATCCTATTCTACAAATCACAAATTAAGAAACTCGTATGCTCACAATTTTGCTACAGTTGCTGCAGTGAATATGGTGCAAAACGCATTTACACACCCGCATCAAAAAATGTGAAGTCACGGAGAAATTTTGCTCATCCGCAAATCAGTATGTGAATTCATCCAATGAGAGTTGCACACTTGTAGAATATTTTCTCACAAATATCTTGTATATTTTTCTAGCACACACACAAGTAAATGACTACAGCTGCTTGAATCTGCTGCGATGAATCTCAAACACTATTTTTCGCTTTCAAGTGACAAGTTTCGCGCGCTCTCCCTTTTGCACCGTGAAATGTGGAGCAAAAGTGAGTTGTGCATCTGTAGAGGTAGTGGGCGGAGCCTACATGAATATTCATGAGTTTCTCGGGCATTTTAGTTCACGCTCCTCGTTTCTCTGCAGGTTTAATGGATTATTTCAAAAAAGGTAAATATAGTGTCAGCGCGAACTTAAAATAAAATTGTGCATCATTTCATAAAGTTCATCATGTTTTTATTAGTTTGCACATTTTTTGCATTAGTTAATGCTTGAATGATTTCTGGCATTCACTATATAGGCCTAAAGCACAGCAAACTTCAATTCGTTCATTTCGTTGTGCTTTTCCTTTGTACATTGCAATGCTTTAAAACGGTCTTTTGTTATCAATTGTTGAATGACACTGCAATAAAGAATATTAACATTTTTTTACAAACAAAATTTAAATGTACAAAAAAAATCAGTAAAATCAACTTTTACTGTAAAACCAAAAATTCCAGAACACCTGAATGATTAGCCTACAGCAACACTTATTTCCAACAGAAGAGCAGATATAGAATATTCCTAAATACATGAACCATTACCATTTAATTTATTTATTGCTAAGCTCTTCTGATACCTTACCTTATGAAGCTTTAAAACTGTGTCATCTCTGGCAATAATCTCTGGGAAATAACTCCACAACCATATCAGTGTCCAAATAAACATTGTGCACCCAACACTGATGTTTCTCTTTGTCATCTGTTCTTTCTTTGACCTTATGTGTTGCACTGTGTGCCTAGATGATACACAATGATGATCTTTGAAACAAATGCATGATCTATTTTGTTGCACAACAAACACTCATTCAACATGTTTTAAAAGTCATAAAGTTCCATAAACATGTATGTTCTTAATTGGGCTTCAATTAGAGGCACTTCTGACTTGAACTCTTGAAAAATGAAACCTTTAAACTTTGTTGGATCAATGTTATAACATGACATTCTGGCATTTTCATCTTCAATATTTCACAATATTACTGTTTTTTCAGATAAATGTAGTCTTGGTACCCTACCTAGAACCTTACTAATACCAAACTTTTGAACAGTAGTGTATATATTATTATATCAAAACCAGCACAAGCACACCTTGCAACCAAAACATAAAAAAAAAATAGTGTTACATTATTTTGCCAGTATGTATATTTGTAAATATATATTTTTTAGAACATCAAATTGCTTGCTTATTATATTCCTTAAAAGAATGTTGTGTTTTTTTCCCTCATTTACAGTAACCTAGTTGTACCAAAAGTAATTTATCCACTTTTGTCCATACAATTTTGTTTAATCCAAATTGTACTATTAAAGCAACACATTCATGCTTGTGTGTGGTCTTAAATGATTTGGCTTATTTAAATGAACAAGAATAAGAACAATCACACCAGGATATATTTGTAAAAAAAAATGTTAGCCCACAGATACATTTATGAGGGTTTATTTAATTTATTATAGTAAAAGACACAATTTTAAAGCTTTGCAAGGTGCAATTTATATGACAATTTATAAGATTGCTGTGCATTATATAGGCCTACACAAAGTGAATATTCATGTAGGCTCCGCCCACTGCCTCTACAGATGCACAACTCACTTTTGCTCCACATTTAGTAAGTAAAATTTATTTATATAGCACCTTTCACAGACAAGAAGTCACAAAGTGCTTTACAAACTGTTAATAAAAAAGGATCAAAACATGCATACAATAAATACACCATAACACAACACGCAAAACAATCTTTACAAACATGAAACGACAAGTAACCACTGCTGTTAAATAAAAGCAAGTCCAAAAAGATGCGTCTTCAGGAGTTTTTTAAAAGAATTAATAGAACCCACAGTTCTCAGTGCTAATGGAAGTGAGTTCCAAAGCCTTGGTGCCACAGTACAAAAAGCACGATCCCCTTTAGTCTTAAGACGTGTTCTAGGGACAAGCAAGAGGTCCAGACCAGAAGAACGTAAGAGCCGACCCGGTGAATGTTTATGTAAAAGATCCTGAATATAGAGAGGTGCCTGACCGTGCAAGGCTCTATAAGTGATAACTAAAATTTTAAACTGCACTCTAAATTCAACTGGGAGCCAATGAAGGTCCTTGAGAACTGGTCTTATATGAGACCACTTACTGGTACCCGTCAAAAGCCTTGCAGCTGCATTTTGTACAACTTGTAGTCGCTCCAAAGATGACTTATTTAAACAAGTGTACAGAACATTGCAATAGTCCAGAAGTGACGAGATGAAGGCATGGACAAGCATCTCCATCTCTTTTCTTGAGACCACCGATCTAATCTGAGCAATGTTCCTAAGATGGAAAAAACATGAGCGAACTACAGACTTTATATGACTGTTAAAACATATGGCTCTATCCAGAAAGACACCTAGATTTCTTATCTCATTACAATCTGAAGTGGCTGAAACCCCCAAAACCTGCTTAACGGTGCAGAAGGGAGAGCGTGTGAAACTTGTCACTTGAAAGCGAAAAACAGTGTTTGAGATTCATCGCAGCAGATTCAAGCAGCTGTAGTTATATACTTGTGTTTGTGCTAGAAAAATATACAAGATATTTGTGAGAAAATATTCTACAAGTGTGCAACTCTCATTGGATGAATTCACATACTGATTTGCGGATGAGCAAAATTTCTCTGTGACTTCACATTTTTTGATGCGGGTGTGTACTGTAAATGCGTTTTGCACCATATTCACTGCAGCAACTGTAGCAAAAATGTGAGCATACAAGTTTCTTAATTTGTGATTTGTAGAATAGGATTTGTGCACCTGCAATGAAGAATTTGAGAAGGTGTAACTGTTGTGTTGTGTTTGTGGAAGAGAAAAAAAGTCTACAAGTTTGCAACTCTTAAAACATTTCTCTCTGTGAGTTCAAATTTACTGATACACGTGTGGCTATTCTCTACAACTACAAATTTCACTGTCACAGGCGTTCAGTTGATTTGCACCAAATATTCCTTCATAACAAGAACAAGAACAACAACAACAACAACAATAACTTACTGGTTAATGCAACATTTTAGCCAATTAATACAACAATTAGTATTTGTGTAAACCAATTTATTGGTTAAAACTACTAACACAACAACATAACACAATAGGTCAGTGATATTAACACATCACTGGGTTAGCTTCTGGGTAATTTTTAAACTAGGCATTTTATTTAGCTATGTTTACTAACTCTATAGTTTTATAAAATTGCTGTACACTAAAATCTGTCAAATACAGACTGCAAGATTGAAATTATTTATTTACCTTTTTCTAACTGGCTGCCTTAAGTGATATAACACTTTTTGCAGTCCTACTATATTAATTGCTGCGTAAATTATATATACATATATCATTTTTTTTTAAATTTGCAGGAATTAACGTTTTTTGTGGAAAAAACATACCCATCACTGCTCCTCACTAATTGTTAATGCACAGAGCTTACTGTAATCACGTCAACTTTGAACATTGATGGGTTATTTTTTTGTGATTACAGGCAAAAGTTACGTAGACGACAAGGCGCAGACGCAACGTAGTTTCTCACATAGCTTTTTTAGGGGGGGATTAGCATTAGATTTTACATAGCTGATGTCAGTTATTAACAAATAATCATTCAGTTTATTTGTTGAATTTAGAATAAAGTTATTCACCTTATTAGTGCAGCGAAATAAGTTAAATATTGCCATACTCCTATAGTAACATCCAACTCAATCACTTGCACTTAACAATCTTTTGCACTTCACTTCCTTATCCATTCATGGTATTCATTTAGTAGTTGTTAGTTCCCTTTCAGTCAATAACATTGGACGTAGTCGACGCCGACTGAAATGGGATCACGCCAGGGAGCCTATCGTCTTTCGAGTATTATTGAACGAGCCAATGCGCATTGGCGTGCGAGATCTGCATCTCACACTCAGCCCCGCGGCGCGGGTATAAATACGGGAGTAGATGCACGCACCATTTGCCTTTCGCTTCAGAGCCGAGCTTCATGTCTAGGTCTTCTGAAGAGTGTTGTTATACAACGAGCGAGTGTGTCGGTGCTTCTTTTGGAAGTCTCTCCTGGTGTCGGTGTTTACAGCGCAAGTGCAGTGGTGATTGCGAGCTTTCGAGCTCTCAACTGCTGTTTTTACGAGCAGCACCATTCCTGTGTCAGTGTTGCCGCGGTCATTCCCCTGTGTGCTCCGGCACTGGTGAGAGTTCTCACTTCCTAAAAGAGCAACACGGGTGTGTTTGCATCTTTTTCAAGATGTCATTCCGCCCGTGCGTTTCTGGATGCGGTCGTTCCCTGTCTCTCTCTGACGGTCACAATTGTTGCATCACGTGTTTGGGCTTACAGCACGCTGAAGCAGCTTTTGTGGACAGCTCATGTTTTCATTGTGAGAATATGACTGAGCTGTGTAGGGCGAGACTCGCCTTCGTCCGCGAAGTTCGAGTCCCCATTACCATGCCCCACCCTCGGGTGCCGTGTGGGATGGGTGACCGGAGGATAGTGTTGGATGTCCCGCCCGGTAACCATTCCCTGTGGGCTCCTCACTCCTCCGTTCCACTGCAACCGCTGGAGCCTCCCGTGTTGCCTGCTGATCCATCTGTAATGGGTGGACCAGCCGTTTCACCCGCAGCTCCCCTAGAGGACAGGATGCCGATTGCAGCATCGGAGGGTGAGCTGCCTTTTGGAGATGATGACTCGGCTGCATTGTCTCTCTCCGGGAGCACAAAGTTGCCCGAGCCAGATCCAGAATTATCAGCTATGCTGAAACGGGCCGCCGAGGCTGTCGGGCTCAAGTGGAACACTCCACCATGTCCTGCTCAGTCTCGGTTGGATGATTGGTATCTCGGGGACCCGCCCCAGTACCCTTCTTTCCCGAAGTGCATGGAGAGCTTACTCGGTCGTGGAAGGGACCTTTTACTGCTGAAAATGACCTAAGTAGTTCTTCCTCCCTTACTACCCTTTTCGGAGGGGCGGTGAAGGGTTATGAGGCTATCCCTCCAGTGGAGCGGTCTGTTGCGACACACCTGTGTCCAACGGCCACTGTGTCCTGGACGGGGGATCCTTGTCTCCCCTCGCAGGCCTGTGAGTTCACGTCAGGATTGGCGGTCAGAGCTTACAGAGCTTGCGGGCAAGCCGCTTCCTCTTTGCATGCCTTGGTGTTGTTGCAGGTCTACCAGGCCAAGACACTCATGGACATGCACGAGGGTAGTCTAGACCGTGCGCTCATGAGTGAGCTCCGCACTGCTGTTGACATCGCCCTCCGGGGTACGAGCGTTGCAACGTGCGCGGTCGGTCTAGCGATGTCCACCCTAGTGGTCCAGGAACGCCATCGTTGGCTCAGCCTGGTTGAGATGGCAGATGCGGACAAGGTTCGGTTCCTGGACTCCCCAATTTCCCAGGTTGGGTTGTTCGGCGACGTGGCGGAGAGCTGCATCCAACAGTTCTCCGCCGCCCAGGTGCAGACGGAGGCTCTCCGACACACCCTATCCCGGCGGCCTGCTGTTGCCTCCACCCCGCCGCCGGTGATAGTCCCTCCGCCTGCTCGTCGCCGAGGGCGTCCCCCTGCCACTGCCTCCTGTTCCGCGGGGCCTCCGCAACAGCCTTCACCTAGGCCCCAGCGTAGAGCCAGCAGCAGGCAGGCTGCCCGATCTGTCTCAGTCACTGCCCAGCCAGGGGGCGAGTGTCAGAAGCATTCCTGAGACAGGCCACACAGGGATGGGGGACAAGCTCTTCAGATGGTTACTGTTCCACCACTGGCTCCCCGGAGTCCAGTGGTACCCAAATTATCGAAAGAGCGAATTTCTCCATCCCTGGGACCCAAGAGGGCGAGGCTGGCAGTTTGCGACCCTGTGAAACAGCCTTGCTTCCCCCAGCCCCCTCTTGTTCACCAGCCGGCAGCACGATGCACGATGCGTTCGAGGACCCGGTCATCCGCCTTCTCACCCATCCTCTGCTGCCCCGTGGAGACAGGTAAGTTTGGCACTGCCCACTCAGACCCTGCTTCAGGCCGCCCACGGGCCTTCCGAGCTGTGTCCCTGTCCTCCACCTCGCTGCCTTGCCCCGGGTATGCCTGTGGTGCCTCTGGTCCCCCTGGTCCGGTTCCTCGAAGCCTGTAAAGTGCTTTCCAACCCGTCCAGCTGGCTCCTCCATACCATCAGGCTCGGCTACACGATTCAGTTCCACCGGCATCTGCCCAAGTACAGTGGCGTTCGCCACACTTCGGTGTCGAGCGAATCTGCTCCTGTCATGCGCGCGGAAATCACTGTCTTGCTGGCAAAGGACGCGATAGAGCCGGTGTCCGTAGCGGATATGAAGACTGGCTTCTACAGCCCGTACTTCATTGTACCCAAGAAAGGTGGTGGGTTATGACCGATCTTGGACCTGCGAGTCCTGAACCGGGCCCTTCACAAGCTCCCTTTCAGAATGCTAACGCAGAAGCGCATTTTCCAATGCATCCATCCCCAAGATTGGTTTGCAGCGATCGACATGAAGGACGCCTACTTTCATGTCTCCATCCTGCTGCGACACAGGCCATTCCTGCGTTTCGCATTCGAGGGTCAGGCGTATCAGTACAAAGTCCTACCCTTCGGGCTGGCCCTGTCACCCCGTGTCTTTACGAAGGTCGCAGAGGCAGCCATCTCTCCCATGAGAGAGTGCGGCATTCGCATTCTCAACTATCCCGACGACTGGCTGATACTAGCTCAGTCTCGGGAGCAGTTATGCGAACACAGGGATTTGCTGCTCCAGCACATCAGCCAGTTGGGTCTTCAGGTCAACTGGGAGAAGAGCAAACTCACCCCCGTGCAGAGGATCTCTTTTCTTGGTTTGGACTCGGTCCAACACACGGTGCGCCTCACAGAGGATCGCGTCCGGTCGGTGCTGAACTGGCTGAATTTCATCAAGAACAGAACAGTGGTTCCACTGAAACATTTTCAATGGCAGCCACAGCCGCAGTTACGCCGCTCGGCCTGCTTCATATGAGACAACTTCAGCACTGGCTTCACGACCGAGTCCCGAGGTGGGCGTGGCAGAGCGGCACGCTCCGTGTAAAAATCACCCCTGCCTGCTGCCAAACCCTCAGCCCGTGGTCAGACCCTTTGTTTCTCCGGGCCAGAGTGCCCCTAGAACAAGTGTCCAGGCACGCTGTGGTCTCCACAGACGCCTCCAACACCAGCTGGGGGGCCACGTACAACGGGCATACAGTAGCTGGTACCTGGACGGGGTCCCATCTGCATTGGCACATCAACTGCCTCGAGTTGTTAGCAGTACTCCTTGCTTTGAGACGCCTCAAGACGACGCTGCTCGGCAAGCATGTACTGGTCCATACGGACAACACTGCAACCGTTGCGTACATCAACCGTCAAGGTGGTCTACGTTCCTGTCGCATGTCACAACTCGCCCGCCACCTCCTCCTATGGGGTCAGAAGCATCTGAGGTCGCTTTGTGCCGTACATACGCCATATATGTATTCCTCCCCCCCTTCGGGTTGGTTGGGCTTCCGTAGCATCCCTTCCTTCCATGTTCAGGGCATGCTTTCCCAGTGTTACTAAGTCTAACTGAGCGGGTCTTGTGGAACAGCAGTGACTTCCTGGTCTAAGCCCTATCCTCTTCCTCTAAAACAGGGGTGGGGAACGTTGATCCTGGAGGGCCATTGTCCTGCAGAGTTTAGCTCCAACCCTAATTAAACACACCTGAAGCTAATCAAGGTCTTCAGGATTGCTAAAGTTACAGGCAGGTGAGTGTTTTTTTCAGGGTTGGAGCTAAACTCTGCAGGACAATGGCCCTCCAGGATCAACGTTCCCCACCCCTGCTCTAAAACATCGGGAGGATCAGAAGGCTTTTGTCTAGGCACTGGAAGGTGGCAGCTTTAGTGGCGTTTTCAAAGGTTGGATCCCATTTCAGTTGGCGTCGACTACGTCCGACATTATCGATTGAAAGGGAACGTCCTGGTTGCGTATGCATCCCACCGTTCCCTGAAGGAGGGAACGTAGGACGTAGTCCCCTTGCCACTACCGCTGGACCACCGCTGACTCCGAGTTACGCTCGGCTCCTCAGCGAAAAGCAAATGGTGCGTGCATCTACTTCCGTATTTATACCCGCGGGCGGAGTGTGAGATGCAGATCTCGCACGCCAATGCGCATTGGCTCGTTCAATAATACTCGAAGACGATAGGCTCCCTGGCATGATCCCACTTCAGTCGGCGTCGACTACGTCCTCCGTTCCCTCCTTCAGGGAACGGTGGGTTGCATACGCAACCAGGACGTTACTCCTGTCTATATTTTGTTTAAAAAAATCCGGTAACACTTTACAATAAGGTTTAATTTGTTAACATTACTTAATGTATTAACTAACATGAATTAACTATGAGCAATACATTTGTTACAGTATTTGTTATTTGTTTGTTAACTTTAGTTAATACAAATACAGCTGTTCATTGTTTGTTCATGTTAGTTCACAGTGCATCAACTAATGTTTGCCTCACTCTGCTTGCCTCATTCGACCTCCAACGAGTATCTACTGCGGCTACTCACAAATTAGGTAACCAATAAGACCTTATTTATACACACTACTGCTCCACTGACCATACACTGGTCACTCCGCTGCATACCTCAGATCACTTCCTCCTCACTCTCAACCTCAACCTGGCTCAGAACACAACACAAACTCTTCCACAGGTCACCTTTCAGCGAAACCTACGCTCACACTCACTCTCTCGCCTATCCTCTTTGGTCTCATCCACACTTCCTCCACTTGATCATCTCTCAACACTAGATACTAACAGTGCAACTGATACTCTTTTCTCCACTTTAACATCCTGCTTGGACAACTTCTGCCTCCTTTCCTACAGGCCAGCCCGTGCCACCCCCTAAGCCCCCTGGTTATCTGATGTTCACGAACATCGTTCTAAACTCAGGGGTGCAGAGAGGAAGTGGCGCAAATCGAAAGATCCTACTGAACTTGGTCTTTATCAGTCCCTCCTCTCTTCCTTCTCTGCTAATATCTCTACTGCTAAACTGACTAACTATCACAACAAAATGAACAATTCTTCTGACTCTCGCATGCTTTTTAAAACCTTCTCCTCTCTTCTCAACGCTCCTCCTTCTCCTTCATCAACCTCAACAGCTGACGATTTTGCCACATTCTTCATAAATAAAACAACCACCATCAGCGGCCAATTTTCCAAACCACAAACTGACACACACATCTTACCAGCTAACACACACATTCTACCCTCCTTCTCTCTGCTTTCAGAGACAGAAGTCTCCAAACTCCTCCTATCCAATCGCCCTACTACCTGTCCGCTTTATCCTATTCCCACCTATTCCCACTAATCAGTTGTACCCGCACTCACGCACATCATAAATACCTCTCTTCACACTGGTACTTTTCCCACAGCATTTAAGCAGGCTCGGGTAACCCCAATGCTTAAGAAACCCAAAATCCAGCACTTCTGGGTAATTCCATTCCCTTCTTCCATTCGTCGCGAAAACACTTGAACGAGTTGTTTTCAACCAGATCTCTTCCTTTCTAACACAGAACAACCTCCTGGACAACAATCAGTCTGGTTTCAAAAGCGGACACTCAACTGAGACTGCCCTGCTCTCAGTAATTGAAGCTCTGAGGCTGGCAAGACCAGCTTCTAAATCCTCAGTTCTCATCCTGCTGTATCTGTCTGCTGCCTTTGACACAGTTAACCACCAGACCCTCCTGTCAATTTTAAAGACGAATGGGCATCTCGGGAACCACACTACAATGGTTCAAGTCTTACCTCTCAAGTAGGTCCTTCATGGTGTCATGGAGGGGTGAGGTGTCCAAGACCCAACATCTAGCTACTGGGGTGCCTCAGGGCTCAGTGCTTACTCCACTTCTCTTCTCCATATACATGACATCACTAGGATCTGTGATTCAGAAACATGGCTTTTCCTATCACTGCCACGCAGATGACACACAACTCTACCTCTTATTCCAGCCTGATGATCCGATGGTTTCTGCTCACATCTCAGCCTGCCTGACAGACATTTCTGACTGGAAGAAGGACCACCACCTTCAACTAAACCTTGCAAAGACAGAGTTGCTTGTGGTCCCGTTCGTCATCCATAACTCCATCAAGGTCAGCCAGGAACCTTGGAGTTGTGATTGATGATCAATTGAACTTTACAGACCACATTGCTAGAACTGTCTGGTCCTGCAGATTTGCCTTATTATTCAACCTATTAGGAGGATCAGGAGCATGCTACACAACTCCTTGTCCAAGCACTTGTTCTATCCAGGCTGGACTATTGTAATGCTCTCCTAGCAGGTCTTCCAGCTTGCACTGTCAAACCTCTGCAACTGATCCAAAATGTTGCAGCTAGAGTGGTCTTCAATGAGCCGAAGAGAGCACACGTCACTCCTCTCCACACAAAATTGCACTGGTTGCCAGCTGCCGCTCGCATCAAATTCAAGTCATTGACTTTTGCCAACAGAACAACCACTGGCTTACTTCAGACTTACGTGCCATCCAGAAACTTGCAAGTTAACACCGTCTTGTGGTGCCATCTCAAAGAGGCACAAAATCTCTTTCTCTGACCTTTTTCTGGTCTGTTCCATGCTGGTGGTCTGACCTGCCCAACTCAACCGGAGCTGCTGAGTCTGTGGCCAACACTTGATTCATTAATACTAACACTTTATCTTCTATTCTATATCTGTTATATTTATAAAAAGAAAATACACATATTGGGTTAGATTAAACTGGGAAGGGTCATAGCACTTGCATATTGTTGTCCTATTGTTAGTTTAACTGCTTCTATTGTTCTCATTTGCAAGTCGCTTTGGATAAAAGCGTCTGCTAAATGAATAAATGTAAATGTAATGTTAACAAACACAACATTTGATTTGAATAATGTATTAGTAAATGCTGAAATTAACATTAACAAAGATTAATATGATGTAGAAGTGAAGTAATAAACTAATGTAGTAAACCAATGCTAATAATGAAACCTTATTGTAAAGTGTTACCAAAATTTCTTATGTTACACATGTGCTTTCCTTGTGTTAATAAAACAGTAAGAGGCTATACAAGTTAACAATAGCCTATCTCACAAATCATTCAGATTTGTCATGACAAACTCTGTCAAATGTATATATATATATTTCTTATTTATTCAATAATCTTTAGATTTTTCTTTACAGTCAAGAGGAAATTCCTGGCTGATGACCCTTAACTTGGGAAGGAATCATCTGACACTCTTGCTCACCTTAAGAAATGTGACCAAAACTCAGAGTATTGATTTGGTGCCACTTGTGAGACCCACTAAATTCTGGTGCCTGTTGTGAGAAATTGCTAAAGCAGACCACAAACCCCTACAGGGACAAGTAATGTCTCAATAAGGCAGTATCCATTTATGATTTTAATAAATATAATCATATGCACGGAGTATGTTGTTGTCTTTATATACTGTTTTATAATATACTACAATACACTGAGGAGCAAATAGTATTTGCCACTTTTTTTATTGGCTGAGATCCTTCCGCGTCAAGGTTCAGAAACACACACACCAGAGGTACAACCAAACAATTCCTCAATTATGTGGCTCCACCCCCTCAGCACATAACAGTCATGTGTCTCACCATTTCCCATTATCTAACATTCAGAACACAAAATAAATGATCCACATACAAACACATTATCCATATACAAAATAATTAAATCAAGATGACAATGTACAATAAATACATCTAGCAGAACAATCAAAACACAACCATTAACATACATTTCCCCTTTACTTACTTGGAACATTCCTGACCCCAGAGGCTCTGTGCATGCTCAGTACAGAAATGCAAAATTTAGGCACAAACTGCTGCTTTGCCTTTTGCACCTGCCTCATTCTACCATACCCATACATCAGGAGAAACGAAACGCAACAGACAAACATAGAACTTAAACGTGCTTAAATGTACACAAACCTGGATGACAGTTAAGTTAAATACAATAAAACATACATTCTTTATGAGTGTTTTACTAAGAAGAAATTAATGTGATCTGGATAATGCAAGCATCTTTGAATTACTGTATGACGTATCTCTACATGTGCACCTATAGAAACTAGCTAGTTTACAGTAAGCAATGTAAAAATAGGGGTGAAGAAAATTGGATTGTACTGCCCCGCCTAGTGACGGCCCCCAGTTACATATTCTAGTTCACATTTTCAAGTGTTTTACATTGCAATTACAATTTGTGACTTTTTAACTTATCTTGCAGGAAAATTAAACTGTGTTAATAATCCCCTACCTGAATTAAGTATTTATTTTATATTCAACTGATCTTAAACAGATAAAGTAATGTTCTTCATAAATGATTATATATAATTCAATGATACCTTGATGTCTTATATGAAATAAGCCACCACCAACTTATTTTCTTCTCATCATCTTGCATCTGGAAGTTTCCGCTTTGTTCGAAGTAATACAGACAAATGGTCCATTAATCTGTTTTAGAGTCTCATTCTACATTCCATTGCTTCAGGCTTGATCTCAGTTTGCTGTTCTTTAAACACATTTTCCTACCTTAAGCAGCACTTTATTGTGGCGTGTTCCTTTTTGAAATCATATTAAATGGACACTAACCAGGAATCCATTTGAACTTGATCTTTAGTGAAGCATTTCCAGGAGACTCCATTACCTGTCTTACCCGTGTACATTGGCCTACTTGTCAGGCCAAATTAGTAAGATGATGCGTTGTCAATATCAGCACTAAAGAACCCTTGTTGTCTCAAAAGGAGTCAGACCCAATTGCAGTGGCTTTATTGCAAGCAGATCAAATCAACTACTGTTCAATCGCACCCTAACACACCCAATGCTGATGCATGGCAACATGACACTCTTAAACAAGCTTTCTGGACTGGATGCATTAGCCTTTGCCGTTCTTTTATCACAATTTAGGAGCCTCTACCAGGGTTCCATAAAACTGCTTTCAAATGTCTATGTTGAAATCTTGTTTATGCAGTTGGCTGTTTGTCCCTGAGCATTACATAGCCTAAGAGAGAGATAGGTCACCCCCAGAGATTTGAGAGAAGCCCTGAGCACAGCACTGCCTCAGATTTATTGAAACTGTATCCTATCTCTCTGTGCCTCATTTGTCAGGAGACCTAATTTACACTGGCCCTTAAGACTAATTTCTAGAAAATGCTGATGTTGTTGAAACGGGGATAGTTTTCATTTAAATATATGATTTCAATATATAATAAAAAACAAACAAACAATGTCCTGCCATGCCTTTTTATTAAAAAGTTTACTATGAGTAACATAGAGGGAGCATTTTGTTTTACTACTAAAATTGGCCACTAAAAAGATAATTTTCAATTGTTGTTAGTGTTAATACAATTAGCATTCAGATCATTATAAAATGCAAGCTAGTGTTAAAGGAATAACCCCCCCAAACCCCCCCCCCCCCACACACACACACACACACACACACACACACACACAATGGGGAATTCTAAAGAGTTCATGCAATCACAATAAATGAAGACTGAAGCTTTCTAGCTTCAAAAATAGCACAAAAGCACAAATCAAATATCATAAAAGTAGTCCAACTCTTGCACTATATTCAAAGTCTTGTGAAGTCATATTAATACATTTTTGTGTTCTTCTGTGCATATTGGCCAGTAGGTGGCGGTAGTGGTTCGTGTTATGTGTAAGTTGAGAACAAAAGAGTAAGGGAGTCTGAAGCATTCCACCTGCTGATGCTTGCGCTGTACTGATTAGCTACTTATTTTGGTTAATTATAGAATAATTTATTTTAGAACGCATCTTCATTTCTTCTTATCAAGGACCTAACAACTTCTTGATGAGATACTTTTTTCTGGAAGATGACAGCTGTTTCTACTCTTTTTCCAAGCCATTTTTTCCATGTCCTTAAGAACCAGTTATACCTTTTGACACGTGGCTACGGATGTTCCTGAATTCAGTTCCTGTGCAAGTGATACATGCAATGCCTCCATCTGCACCTGGATGTCACCACCATAGACCACCTTTAAAGCCATCGTCTACAGCACATACTTCAAAGCCTTTCTTCATCTACTGCACCTGCTTCATAATCCCATGAATGCTATTGTTGTGGATCTAAGAAACACCTAGCAAATGACCATAGTTGTCAAGCTACATCGGCACATTGTAATAACCGTCAAAAGATGGGGCATTATTTGCGGGAGTGTCGTTCAGAACAAGCTTGCTTAGTGCATGAAACTGACTTGCATGAAGTTCAGATCCTTTATATGCATGACTAGCAAACTGATAAAATTCGGTGCACTGTTGTCATTGTGACCACAACTACGTCTGTGCCTATCGAGCTAACTGTGGATTTTGGGTCATCTGTTTCTATCTTGCGTAAAAAAATTGTTTGTATGATACACACTTCAAGAAAGACAATTTGGTACCTCCTTCATTTAAACTGGTGACGTATTCTCGTGCTCTGATTCCCGTACTTGGATGTTTACCTGTCACTGTCTCTAAGGAAGACATCACCTGCTCCATGTCATTCTTTGTGGTGGAATCTGACACAGCTCAGCTTGGAATGGATCTTATTAATAGGTTACATCTCCGTTTTGAAGGCAATTATATTTTGCCAGTGCTGTCATCAACTCCTTTGCTGCGATTGTCTGCATTGACACCTTCAGCTGCTTTGGGATGTGCAAAAGGCTTTGTGCACAAAGTAAAGTTTTCTCCAGCTGTTTCTCCTGTGCGCCAGAAACTCTGCAACTAACCTCTGTCTGTAAGAGACGTAGTCAGTGAGAAAATGTATCGCCTTCTCGAGAATCAAGAGAATGGACACTATGCCGTGGGTCTCCCCAGTAGTAGTAGTACAGAAAAAGTCGTGTGCTATTCATATGTGCGTGGATCTGCGAGAACCCAACAAGGCTGTAGTTACGGATAGCTACCCGCTACCACATATTGAGGAACTTTTGTCTTTATTAAGGTGAGTGACTGTATTTTCCACTATTGATTTGGAGAGTGCTTATTTTCAGTTGCCATTACACGAAGATAACTGCAATGTAATGATTAGTCCACTGGAGGCAAGTTTGAAGAGAACCCAAGTGCAGTTTATTTACAAATCAAAACGTGATCAAACATAAAACAAAAGCATGGCATGGCATGAAACTCAAAACTTAACCGTGAACATAAAAATGGACTAGAACATTGACATGGACTTACCAGCAGTGGGTACAGGAAACAATACTTGACAAGGGCAAATGGCAAACATGAGGAAGTGTCAATACAATTTATTTTCATACAATTTATGAAGTTGACATCCTATTCAGAAGTAGTATGATAAGTTTGGCAGATTTTGATATGAATTCAACCTCTAATAAACACATAAAAAGAACACATATGTGCGTTATAGCTCGCTGCCACATCACAAATGGTGAATCTATTATTTTTTTCTTTATATTTAAAACATTTTCAGACCTTTTTTTCTAAACAAAATGAATGGATGTTATCTTTTGAACTCTTGGCATGAAAACAAACTTAGGTTTCTACCATTCTTTCATGATTTTTCATGTTCATCGCTATTTCACAATAAAGGTCTGAACACGCCTTATGAGTATGAAAATATTCTTGTTGCAAATTGATAAATTACGGCTCCTCTGTAGTTTGTCAAGATTAGTTTAGGTTTAGTATAGGATATTACTGTTTTAAATATGTAATGGCTATGGGCCCACTGGTGGGCTGGTGACACTTAAGGGGTACACAAGGACTAATGACTAGACAAGGGACACCTGTGAAAAATAAAACAATGAACCAATGACAACATGACACATCAGACAAGGGAACACATGGCAGGATCACATGACTATGAAAGGGACATCAGGAAACATGACAAAGACATGAGACATGACCAAAACAAGATGTGACACTTGATCTGACCACCTTGATTACTCAAATACTTTTCAGATTGGCTGTCTGGTCGGAGGAGGCTCAGCAATGTTTTGATGCTGTAAAAATGTTGCTCAATTATAGCCCTGCACTTTCATTGTTCGAACCAGATTTGCCTACGGTGGTATCCACAGATGCCTCTTACTACTGTCTGCGTGCTGTTCTTGCTCAAGTCCACAAGGATAAGACTGAGCGCATTGTCGCTTTTGCGTCCTGGACATTGTCACCTGTCAAGTCAAGTCACCTTTATTTATATAGAGCTTTTTACAATACAGATTGTTTCAAAGCAGCAACAGGAAAATATTGCAACAAAGTTTGCATACGGAAGAAACTAGCGTCACAGTCCAGCTTAACCCTCTGGGGTCTAAGGTGTTTTTGCGGTCCTTGAGATGTTTTGACATGCCCTGACATTTGTGTTTTTTTCAGTTGCTTATAAACATATTAATGGCAAAGTTGAGGTGTTTGAACTCGCAAGTACGATGTCAAGCACTGTAATTTGCTCTGGCCCCCTTCCTGTTCGCAGGAGTGATGAGATAGTTAGTAGATTTTGTTCACTCAATGGCTGGTTGTCTAAGTGGTGTCCGCAAAATAATATAGAATTCATAGACAATTGGAAAAGTTTTTGGGGCAAACCTGACCTGTTGAAAAGAGATGGTATTCATCCCTCCTGGGATGGTGCTGCTCTTCTGTCTAGTAATTTGGTTCATAGTCTTAGAGATAAAACATGACAATCTGGGGCTCAGGTCAGGAAGCAGACTAACTGGCTAAACCGACCGTCTGCTAGCGGCCTCGCGTCACCAAGGTCAGATAAATCCCATCACATAGAGCCTCTTTCACCTAGATATCATCATATAGAGACTGTGTCTGTTCCCCGAATTTGGAAATCCAAAAAACGTCCAAACCCATCTAAGGTTAAAAATGTAATTGATGTTCAACAAATAAAAAAATAGATATAATACAGATGAGCAAACGATAAAGCTTGGGTTGCTGAATATTCGATCCCTTACTTCAAAAGCGCTCATAGTTAATGATATGATTTCAGATTATAACCTAGATGTGCTGTGTATGACAGAAACCTGGCTAAAACAAAACGATTACATTACTTTAAATGAGTGCACCCCGCAAGATTACTGTTATAAACATGAACTGTTGCTGTAATTTATAGTAATATTTTCAAAACCACTAAGAAATCTAGTTTTAAATATACTTCTTTTGAAGTGTTGGTGCTTAATGTAAAAATATATAATGTAAACGATAAATCACGTTTGAGAATTCTGCTGGCAACTGTATACAGGCCACCAGGGCACTATAAAGACTTTATCAAAGAATTTGCTGATTTTCTATCAGAATTAGTATTGACTGCAGATAAAGTCCTAATTGTTGGTGATTTTAATATACATGTAGATAATGAAAAAGATGCATTGGGATTGGCATTTAAAGACATTCTTAACGCTATTGGAGTTAGACAACACGTGTCAGGACCTACTCATTGTCGTAATCATACTCTAGATCTAATATTATCACATGGAATCAATGTTGATGCCATTAAAATTCTACAGCAGAGTGATGACATCTCAGATCATTATCTAGTCTCATGTAAATTACATTTAGCCAAGGCTGCAAAGCCGACTCCGTGTTACAAGTATGTTAGACCTATCACTTCTGCCACTAAAGATTGCTAAAGATCAATAATCTTCCTAATCAGTTTCATCATCTCAGCATCCCAGATAGCTTAGCAGAACTTGATATTGCAACAGAAACTTTTAACTCTCTCTTTTCCAGCACTTTAGACACAGTTGCCCCGTTGCGCTTAAAGAAGATTAAAGAAAATAGTCCAACGCCTTGGTACAACGAGCACACTCAGGCCCTTAAGAGAGCAGCCAGAAAAATGGAGCGCAACTGGAAGAAAACAAAACTAGAGGTATTTCGGATTTCATGGAAGGAGAGCTCGATTGCTTACAGAGAGGCTTTAAAAGCTGCTAGATCTGCTTATTTTTCAACCCTATTAGAAGAAAATAAACATAATCCTAGGTAGTTATTTGAAAAAGTGGCTAAACTAACGAAAAAGAAAGCTTCAAGCCCAGAAGTTTCCAATAAACACAGCAGTAATGACTTTATGAACTTCTTCACTTATAAGATTGATAATATTAGGGACAAAATTATAACTATGCAACCGTCTACTACAGTATCGCATCAGGGAGTGCATTGTAGTCTCCCTGAGGTAAAATTTGATTAATTTGTTGCTATAGGAGAGGAAGAATTTTGCAAACTCGTTAATTCATCTAAATCGACAACATGTATGTTAGACCCTATACCGACTAAGCTACTGAAAGAGATGCTTCCAGATGTCATAGATCCTCTTCTTAATATCATTAATTCGTCTTTGTCTCTAGGATACGTACCAAAAACCTTTAAGCTGGCTATGATTATACCGCTTGTTAAAAAACCGCAACTTGATCCTACAGAATTAGTCAATTACAGGCCGATCTCAAATCTACCTTTTCTGTCAAAGATATTAGAAAAAGCAGAAATGGTATCTGCGAGGATTTTCAGTCAGGATTTAGACCGCACCATAGCACTGAGACAGCTCTCATTAGAGTCACAAATGATTTGCTCTTATCATCCGATCGTGCTTGCATCTCTCTATTAGTGTTACTTGATCTTAGTGCTGCATTTGACACCATTGGCCACAACATTCTCTTAAATAGACTAGAAAACTATGTTGGCATTAGTGGAATTGCACTAGCATGGTTTACATCATATTTATCTGACCGCTATCAGTTTGTAGCAGTAAATGAAGAGATGTCTTATCGATCACAAGTTCAGTATGGCGTACCACAAGGCTCAGTACTAGGACCGCTGCTGTTCACTCTGTACATGCTACCTTTAGGAGATATCATTAGGAAACATGGAATTAGCTTTCACTGTTATGCTGATGATACTCAGCTCTATATTTCTTCAAAACCTAACGAAACTTACCAATTCACAAAATTATCGGAATGCATAGTTGATATAAAAAATTGGATGACTAGTAATTTCCTACTACTAAATTCTGAAAAAACAGAGATTCTAATTATTGGACAAAAAACTTCCACACGTAATAACCTAGAATACTGTATAACACTCGATGGCTGCTCTGTTAAGCCTTCGTCGTCAGTTAGGAACCTGGGTGTGCTCTTTGATACCAATCTTTCATTTGAAAGTCACGTGTCTAGTATCTGTAAAACCGCATTTTTCCATCTTAAAAATATATCTAAATGACGTCATATGCTCTCATTGACAAATGCGGAACAACTAGTTCATGCGTTCATGACATCAAGGCTAGATTATTGTCATGCTCTACTGCAGTGGTTCCCAACCCTGCTCCTGGAGTACCCCCAACACTGCACGTTTTCTTTGTCTCCCTAATCAAACACACCTGATTCAACTCATCAGCTCATTAACCCATGTGATAATGAGCTGATGAGTTGAATCAGGTGTGTTTGATTAGGGAGACAAAGAAAACGTGCAGTGTTGGGGGTACTCCAGGAGCAGGGTTGGGAACCACTGCTCTACTGGGTGATTGCCCGGCACGCTTAATAAACAAGCTACAGCTAGTTCAAAACGCAGCAGCTCGAGTTCTTACCAGAACCAGGAAGTATGACCATATTAGCCCGGTTCTGTCAACACTGCATTGGCTGCCTATTAAACATCGTATACATTTTAAAATATTGCTGATTACTTACAAAGCACTAAATGGTTTAGCTCCGCAGTACTTGAGCGACCTCTTAACGCATTATAGTCCTTCACGTCTATTGTGATCAAAGTTCAGGCTAGTTGATAATACCTACCTAGAATATCAAAATCGACTGCTGGCGGTAGATCCTTTTCCTATTTAGCACCAAAACTTTGGAACAATCTTCCTAACATTGTCCGGGAAGCAGACACAGTCTGTCAGTTCAAAGCTAGACTAAAAACACATCTCTTTGACCTAGCATACACATAACACATTATCGACTTCTATAATTCAATATTAGGCTGCATAGATTAGGTCAGCCAGAACTGGGAACACTTCCCTTAAATCCAGATGTACTCGTTACATCATAAGAAGAATGGCATCTACGCTAATTTTAGTGTCTTTATTTATCCCAAGGTTTTCCCGCAGCCTGCCAGATCCAGGCCGTTTCCAGATCTGACGAAGGACCTTCGCCTGGACCCGATGACAATGCAGTGCTGAAGTGCCAACTAGCCTCTCCCTATGGAGGATCCCTATACCACTCTACAGATAAAGCATTGTGGAATTTTTTGGATCGCGTACCTACCCGAAGTGATAAAATAAAATAAAATTCTGCATCAGAATTTATAGACAAGACAAGTAGTTTGTTTAGGCATGGTTTGTAAGGAATTACAAACCTGCGCACATATATTCAAACGCACATAACTATAGAATAAATTCTTAATGCGCATGTGAACTCCATCAGCGTCTATCACAGGTTCGCGTTTAAAGTCTGTTTAGAGAGAACGGTGTCGTCTTAGCGGCCCCTAATTTAATAACAAATGATCATTTAGACGGAAAAAACATTATTCAAGAACCACTATAAAACCAAACCAATCTCTGTTACCTTAAATTAAATGTTTATCTCTGTAAAGCTGCTTTGAAACAATCTACATTGTTAAAAGCGCTATATAAATGAGGATGACTTGACTTGTCATTACACTCTATTTAGCACAAACAGGTCTACCATAATATGTGAGCAACATGTATGAACATGTTTGTATTTTTGAGAGAATATTGTTTATGCCTGGTTATTGAAAAAACTAAAACTTGAAGTTTCTGAAATAAGGCCACAAAACACATATTAAATACGTGTCCATAAGACTTTTAACTAATGGATGTTGTCAGTTTTTGCTTCAAAATTATCTGAAAATCATCCTGCCTAATCATTTACACAAAACAATACATTGATTTAAATTTTGTAAGACACTCTTTGTTTGGAAAGGGGGGCGGGGGAGGGGGAGGGGAGGGGAGGGGGGGGGTGATTCACACCTGAGAAGACAATGACCGCATAATGAGCCGCATAATGAGCTGCATAATGAGCCTTTCACACAGGTGTGTCACTGGGTACCAAAGAATGCGAGTACAAAAAAAATATATATTTTACAATTAGAAATTGTAACCAATTACAAATAGGTTACAATTACAACAACAATTACAATTTTAACAATATTTCAAGTGTAATCTTTCTTTGTAAAAAGTATACATTTTATCATACGTATTTCAAAGGTTAGGATTCATTAGTTTGAATATTGGAACAAACACTATAATAACATCTTAGTTGACAATTCAATATAACTACTTTATTCTTGACAAAACACCCCATACTATAGCCTATACATATGAGCAGAAATTGGCGAACAAAAGCTTATTTGATGTGGTAGTAGTCTTTTTTTTTACAGTAAAAACTTTATAATCTATCCAAAACTAATCAACAAAATCTTGTCTAAACATTCATATTTAGTCTGTAACATATCGTGTTTGATATATTAGCTTGTAAATGTTAATTTGCAGTTTGTTGCTTATACAAAGACATTTTATTTCAACATATTTCAGTCTATTTTTACTCATCTCAGTAGGCTATAGCAATATAGTTTGGATGTGTTCATGTAAAAATAACATGTTTACTGCGCTCTGTACAGCTGTAGTAAACAAACAGCGCGCGCGCGTCTGTGCCGTTCATTCATTCATTCACACACAGAAACGCAATTCATATTTAAACTGTCTTTTTGCAGTTTACAGACAGTATTCAATATCGCGATTAGAACAAAGCACTTAAGAATAAATAACTTACTACATCAGCTGGATCTGTTGCTCCTCGAAATGAAACTACCAGCACTTCTGAGGTAACTTTTGTCACGGTTTATGAATCGGCTGTCTCATGCTGATGTGTCTGCGTGAGTGTAATTGTGTGGGTGTGGTTACTCGTTGTGTGATTAGTGTCACCAGCTGTCAGTCATTCCAGTTCCCTTTATATACCCAGTAATTCTCTCTCTTGTTGTCAGATCGTTGTGGTTGTTCCCCGGTGTGTTCCTGTGCTCGTGCCTCGTCTGTTCTGTTCCTCGTCTGGAGTTCACCTGTTCCTCGTGTCGTCTGGATGTTTCATCAGTTCTTCGTGTCAACTGGATGTTTCACACTCCCTGGGTTTCACTCGAGCACGCTGTCACCTGTTTACCACCGGATCGCCATCTCGTCCCTGCTTCACTGACCATCTGAGTGTTGTCCCCGATCTGTGCCTTCATCATTGTTACTTCTGACATTATCCATTAAACTGAGTTTTACTTGCATTTGCATCCTCCTGTTATTTCCTCACAGAACGATCTGACCCACCATGGATGCAGCAAGTTCATCACAACTCAACGATTTCATCGCTCACAGTATCTCACGTATGGATCAACAAGCAGAGAACATCTCGGGCACAGGTCGTGCGGTGCAAGCACTCGTGAAGCAGGTGTCCGAGCTCACCCAACAGGTACAACTTTTACAGAATCCCACTGCGCCCCCCACGCCGCCCGTCCCCTTACCACCGGCGCCTGCAGCAGTGGAGAGGCCAGAGCCACGCCTACCTACACCAGAGGGATACTCTGGTGAACCGGAGTATTGCAGAGCATTCCTCACAAGATGTTCTATGCATTTTGCCTTACAGCCACGCACTTTCCAGAGCGAACAGACTAAAGTAGCCTTTGTGTTAACCCTGCTGTCAGGGAGAGCAGCACTTTGGGGGACGGCGGTGTGGGAGAACGGAGACGACTGCTGCACCTCGTTCCAGGCACTCTCCGAGGAGATGAAGAGGGTTTTCGACCGTGCAGTGGCGGGTAAGGAGGCGGCCAGATTACTCGCCGAACTGCGACAGGGAGAAGGCTCGGTGGCGGACTTCTCCATTCGGTTCCGCACCCTGGCCGCAGAGTGCCGTTGGAACGAGGCGGCGCAGTGGGATATGTTCCTGCATGGGTTGGCTGACCGCGTTCAAGGGGAGATATATGCGATGGACTTACCGGAGACGCTGAACGGACTGGTGGAACTTGCGCTGAGAGTGGACGCTCGTCTCAATCGCGTGACCAGACTGACGCGCCACAGCCGTCCCCAGTCCAGCCCAGAGGACCACCAGCCCGGTGGCGCGAGCGCGGTCAGCCCCGCTTTCGACCACGAACCCATGCAGGTGGGGAGAGCTCGGCTTTCCCGGGAGGAGAGGGAGAGGCGGAGATCCCAGGGACTCTGTCTTTACTGTGGCCGGACAGGTCACTTCATCCACTCCTGCCCGGTAAAAGAGCAAGCCCGGTAGTAAGTATGAGGCTACTATCGGGTGGGATCTCCGCCGAGAAGACCTCATCACCATCATCAACCCTCCTCCCGGTAAGACTGAGATGGCGACAGTCGACGCACTGCACCAACGCACTACTGGATTCGGGAGCGGAGGGTAATTTCATGGACTTCAGACTTGCACTTAAGCTTCAGATTCCCGTCACTCCTCTCTCACACCAAATTACTGTCAACGCACTTAATGGTCAAGAACTTCCCCGGATTACACATGCTACTGAAGACATTACCCTCATCACTTCTGGAAATCACACAGAACTCATCTCTTTTTTTCTCATGGACTCACCACTCGCACCGGTGGTTTTGGGACACCCGTGGCTGTCCAGACACAACCCTCGTGTCGACTGGTGCACTAACACTGTTTCCACATGGAGTAACCACTGTCATGAGTCCTGTTTAGTGTCTGCATGTCCCTCTGTGTCTGGTTCTGTGTTTCAGAGTGAGGCAGCGGATTTGTCTAACGTGCCCGCGGAGTACCACAACCTGATGGAGGTGTTCAGTAAGTCTCGCGCTGCTTCTCTTCCTCCGCATCGTTCCTATGACTGTGCGATAGATCTTCTGCCAGGTAAATCTCCGCCTAAGGGCAAACTTTACTCTCTTTCTGTTCCTGAGAGGGAGGCCATGGAGAAATATATTTCTGATTCTCTGGCCTCTGGGTTCATCCAGCCTTCCTCTTCTCCAGCGGGGGCGGGGTTCTTTTTCGTTGGGAAGAAGGATGGTTCTTTGCGACCTTGCATTGATTACCGAGAGCTGAACAACATCACGGTAAAGAATTCTTACCCTTTGCCGTTGATGTCTTCAGCTTTCGAGAGGTTGCAGGGAGCATCCATTTTCACGAAATTGGACTTACGCAATGCATATCATTTGGTTCGCATCAGGAAGGGGGATGAATGGAAAACCGCTTTTAATACCCCTAGGGGGCACTTTGAATATTTGGTTATGCCTTTCGGGCTTTCCAACTCCCCAGCGGTTTTCCAAGCACTCGTTAATGATGTGTTGAGAGACATGGTAGATCAGTTCATATATGTTTACCTGGACGACATATTGATTTTTTCTTCGTCTCTCCAGGAACACGTTCAACACGTCAGACGAGTGCTCCAGAGACTGTTAGAGAATGGGCTTTTTGTCAAGGCGGAGAAATGCGCGTTTCATGCACAGTCTGTTCCCTTCCTAGGGTACATCATCTCCTCTGAGGGAGTGCGCATGGATCCTGATAAGGTTAGGGCTGTGGTAGATTGGCCAAGTCCAGATTCCCGTAAGGCCCTACAGCGGTTTCTGGGGTTCGCCAATTTTTACCGGCGTTTCATTCGTAATTTCAGCCAACTAGTCGCACCTCTGACTGCCTTGACCTCCCCCCGAACGACGTTCAGGTGGTCGAATACTACCGAGGCAGTGTTCACCAACCTCAAGAGTCGCTTCGTTTCGGCTCCCATTCTGGTCACCCCTGATCCCACACGTCAGTTCGTGGTGGAGGTCGACGCGTCAGAGGTGGGAGTAGGAGCAGTGCTTTCACAACGCGCTTCCTCAGACGACAAGATGCATCCCTGCGCGTTTCTTTCTCATCGACTATCGTCTGCCGAACGTAATTATGACATTGGTAATAGAGAGTTGTTGGCAGTTAAGTTAGCGTTGGAGGAGTGGCGTCATTGGTTAGAGGGTTCGGGGGTACCCTTTATCGTTTGGACCGACCATAAGAATCTTGAATACATCAGATCTGCTAAAAGACTCAACTCCAGGCAAGCTCGGTGGGCCCTTTTTTTCGGACGTTTTGATTTTGTTCTCTCGTACCGCCCCGGGTCCAAGAACATCAAACCCGACTCTTTATCTCGTATTTTTGATCCATCCGTACGCCCGGTGACTCCCGAGTGTATTTTACCTGAGAAAGTTGTCATCTCCACTCTGGTATGGGAGGTCGAGTCGAAGGTCAAGACAGCCTTAGAAGGGGTAACGCCTCCGCCTGGTTGCCCACCGAGTCGTTTGTTTGTTCCGGAGGGGTTACGGTCCGACGTTATTCGATGGGGTCATTGCTCCAACGTGGCTTGTCATCCAGGAGTGACTCGCACCAGTTTTCTAGTTAAACAACGATTTTGGTGGCCATTGATGGCTCGCGACATTCATGATTTTGTTTTGGCTTGCTCAATCTGTGCCACTAGTAAGACATCTAACCAACCCCCAGACGGGTTACTTCGACCGCTGTCTGTCCCTTCGAGACCCTGGTCCCACATCGCTCTAGATTTTGTCACCGCCCTCCCGCCCTCCAAGGGCATGACGGTTGTTTTAACCGTAGTGGACCGGTTCTCGAAGGCGGCACATTTCATTCCCTTGCCCAAATTACCTTCAGCCAAGGAGACAGCGGTCACTGTCATAGATCACGTTTTTCGGTTACATGGCCTCCCGATGGACGTGGTATCTGACAGGGGTTCCCAATTCGTATCCAGATTTTGGCAAGAGTTTTGTAGATTGCTGGGGGCCACGGTCAGTCTGTCCTCGGGCTATCATCCCCAGAGTAATGGCCAGTCTGAGCGAGCCAATCAGGATCTCGAAAGAATGTTGCGATGTTTGGTTACCAAGAATCCGTCCTCCTGGAGCCAACAGCTTTCTATGGTGGAGTACGCCCACAATTCATTGCCAGTGTCATCCACGGGCCTCTCGCCATTTAAGTGTAGTTTAGGTTACCAGCCACCAATTTTTCCGAGTCTGGAATCCGAGGTCGCGGTTCCCTCCGCTCACGCATTCGTCCAGAGGTGCCACCGTACTTGGACTAGAGCCCGTGAGACTCTACTCCAAGCAGGGAGGCGCATGAAGGCCAAGGCCGATCGCCACCGGTCAAAGCCTCCCGTTTACGTCGTGGGTCAAAGAGTGTGGCTTTCTACCAAGAATATTCCTCTCCGCTCCGTGTCTAACAAGTTAGCTCCCAAATTTATTGGCCCGTTTCCTGTCACCAAGATTATTAGTCCGGTGACAGTCCGACTCAAACTCCCTCCTGCGTACAGGAGAATTCACCCCGCCTTCCATGTGTCTAAGATTAAGCCCGTGTTTCGTTCTCACTTTAATCCGCCTGCCCCGGTTCCCCCCCCGCCGCGACTCGTAGATGGGGAACCCACATATTCGGTAAACCGCATTCTGGACTCGAGACGGAGGGGACGCGGATTTCAGTACCTGGTGGACTGGGAGGGTTACGGTCCGGAGGAGAGAAGTTGGGTACCTGCTAGAGACATCCTGGATCACTCCCTTATCGATGATTACAATCGACAGGTAAGGGAGTCTGAGAACGCCAGGAGGCGTTCTTAGGAGGAGGGGTACTGTCACGGTTTATGAATCGGCTGTCTCATGCTGATGTGTCTGCGTGAGTGTAATTGTGTGGGTGTGGTTACTCGTTGTGTGATTAGTGTCACCAGCTGTCAGTCATTCCAGTTCCCTTTATATACCCAGTAATTCTCTCTCTTGTTGTCAGATCGTTGTGGTTGTTCCCCGGTGTGTTCCTGTGCTCGTGCCTCGTCTGTTCTGTTCCTCGTCTGGAGTTCGCCTGTTCCTCGTGTCGTCTGGATGTTTCATCAGTTCTTCGTGTCAACTGGATGTTTCACACTCCCTGGGTTTCACTCGAGCACGCTGTCACCTGTTTACCACCGGATCGCCATCTCGTCCCTGCTTCACTGACCATCTGAGTGTTGTCCCCGATCTGTGCCTTCATCATTGTTACTTCTGACATTATCCATTAAACTGAGTTTTACTTGCATTTGCATCCTCCTGTTATTTCCTCACAACTTTTCCAGGATTATTACAATAGTATTATTCCTCACAGCGTAGCAAGACGAGGTAAATTGCAAGATTCTTATTAACCCTCTGGGGACTAATCCCTTTTTGGTCCGTTTTCTTCTATTTTTACATTTGGGCTTATAAACTATATGTAATGGAAATGAAACACTATGTGTTTGGTATTTATGGATCCAGAAGACCCTAAGCTAACATAAGCATGCATGTAATGTGTTTATAAAGGAAGTATGAGTGAAAAATGTACAATAAACTAGAGAATTTCAAAAACAGAAATTCAATTTTTGTCATTTATTTCTGAAAACCACACATCACACAACAATAGTGAACAGTTTTTGAACAAAAAATATATTTGTCAAAGCCTTTGCTTGACAGACATGTGTAATTGTTAAATAAAATGTGTAAAGAACAATGAAAAATGTAACTTTATTTACAAATAGTCCCAGGCGTTTTTCTTAGGAATGCTTAGAATTTTCTAAGCAATGCTTTCTCCTCGTCACTCTCCAGTAATTGTTCCAGAGCTTGTTCCACCGTAAATCGTTTACTGCTTGCCATCATAAAAGTGCTAAAACAATAAATAATGCTATAATTGTATGTATGTATATATATATATATATATATATATATATATATATATTATAATTGTTCTGTCTCTCTCTCATATAAATCTCAGCGCGCTCTCGCTCCGTAAAGCCTTGTTTATACTGGACGCGTCCGTCCGCTTTCTGTCGTCTCCTCCACTCTCGACGCTGTTTGCGTCATATCCCTTATAGTACCACCCCTGGCAAGGCAACAGAGTCCTCCGATTTGCTAGAATACGTCATGGTAACCTTCCTCTGATTGGGTAAGAAAAATATTCCTCCATCGGCAATTTTTCCATTGGTTGTTGCTCGTCAGTCTGCCAAACAGCATCGATTTCATTGGCCTTTGACGTAGTGGTATTGCGCAACAAGGAAGTGTGTATACAAGCCGCGTAAGTTATCACTGTTTTCAGCGGAATCTGAGGAAGACGGCAAAAAAGACCGCACCTCTCTATCATTAATAGTTTTTAAGATAATTACACATTTGTAAAAGTATGCCATTTTGGGCGGTACCGCCCAATCCGTCCCCAGAGGGTTAAACTTGATGTGTTTTATCCAGCTGATGTGGGCGTTCGCATGTTTGCATGGCTTGCCTCAGATCATTTGCGTTTGAATAGCGCGTGCTCTTCGTGGGCGTGGTACATTAGCACTTAATGAGGTATAATGAGCTGAAAAGAAAAAGACTGACATCTCTCTATTTTCATATAGATTACATAAACTGAGAATATTTGTTTTTTATATAAATTACTTAATTTAAAAGAAGAGAATTCAAGCTTCATAAAGAAAAATGTCCTGTGCCTGTATGACAAGTATTCGCTGAGTTACAGTTCATTTTCGGACTCGTTTCAGAATGGACTTCACTGACAGAGAGAAGGCAAAACTCGCATCATGTTTATTTTTCTTTATTTGACAAAAAGCACAACACTTAGTTTTTATTGTGAGTATACACAAAAAAATAGACACTTAACAGGATCGAATGATGTATAACACTTATTATGTAAGATCAAAATCAACAGAGTATTTTGAGTCTCTTTTGCACTGATAAGAAAAAAAGTGAGCTGGTATCGCCGGCGATACCGCCGACCCCAGAGGGTTAAGTAAGCTCAGTGATCACATTAATCTGACATCGCTAGCTTTTATCTAAATCGTTATTGCTAGCACAACACGCTAGTATTTCGCTAGCCTGGTAACCTGCCATCCATGTTTGCCATCTTTTTTTCAGAACTAGAGACGTATCCAAACTTTAGTTGAGGATAGTAAGAATGCAAGAGCTTTAGATACTGCTTTGGATGCGACTAGCTTAGTTAACTCTGTACATTGTTCAGTTCCGGCTGTATAGAACCCGTGCAGGAGGGCAATTGGGTGATTACAACATCATACAGGTTCTCCCCACTCAGTGAAGCACCCACTGTGAATCCTGTTGAATGTGCCCTAGTTATTGGTCACCAGCCACCATAGTCACATGTTTGCCGGGAGCCAGAGTGCCTGACATCAAGATTATTATTCACGTCGGCACTAATGATGTTCAACTTCATCAGTCGGAGTTCACTAAAATTAACGTTAAAGAGGTGTGTGAACTCGAAAGTACAATGTCAGACACTGTAATTTGCTCTGACTCCCTTCCCAAACCCATTTAATAAAATGTAATTGATGTTCAACAAATAAAAAACAGATATAATACAGATAAACAAATGATAAAAGCTTGGGTTGCTGAATATTCGATCCCTTACTTCAAAAGTACTTATTGTTAATGATATGATTACATATTATAAACTAGATGTGCTGTGTTTGACAGAAACCTGGCTAAAACCAGACGATTACATTACTTTAAATGAGTCCACGCCCCAAGATTACTGTTATAAACATGAGCCTCGTCTGAAAAGAAAAGGGGAAGGTACTGCTGTAATTTATAGTAATAACTTAAGAATTACTGAGAAGTCTAGTTTCAAATATAATTCTTTTGAAGTGTTGGTGCTTAATAGCTAACACTATTATGCCACCAGGGCATAATGCAGACTTTATCAAAGAATTTGCTGATTTTCTATCAGAGTTAGTACTGGATTCAGATAAAGTCCTAATTGTTGGTGATTTTAATATACATGTAGATAGCAAAAAATATGCATTGGGATTGGCATTTAGATACTCTTCTGAACTCTATTGGAGTTAGATAACATGCGTCAGGACCTACTCATTGGCGTAATCATACTTTAGATCTAATATTATCACATGGAATCAATGTTGATGCCATTGAAATTCTGCAGCAGAGCGATGACATCTCAGATCATTATCTAGTCTCGTGTATACTTCATTAAGTCAAGGCTGCAAAGCCGACTCTGTGTTTCAAATATGTTGGACCTATCACTTCTGCCACTAAAGATTGCTTTATTAATAATATTCCTGATCAGTTTAAGTAAGACTCCTTCGTCCGTGCTAGTCTCACGACAGGGAGCTCAGACTTACGCAGGGCACCGAAAGACAGCCGAGAAGGTGGCGTGATTAGACTGGGAACCCCATTCGTCGTTACGACGTAACTCGTAGTGACTACGAAACGGAACGTCTCGGTTACATATGTAACCCTCGTTCCCTGAGAAGGGAACGGACACGTTACGTCTCCCTGCCACTTCCGCTGTACCGCTGGAAACGCCTGAGTTCAGTCTCGGCTCCTCAGCAAGTAACATATCTGCATGTTGCCAGCGTACTTCCTTATATACCCACGAGGTGGGGCGGAGTTACGCTATGCAAAATCCGCATTTCTTTGCCATTGGCTCCTTTCGTAATACTCAATGTTGATAGGCTTTCTAAGCAAAACCCCATTTGTCGTCACGACGTAACTCATATTTCATGGAAAGAGAGCACGATTGCGTACAGAGAGGCATTAAAAGCTGCTAGATCTGTTAGAAGAAAATAAACGAAATCCTTGGTATTTATTTGAAACAGTGGCTAAATTAACGAAAAATAAAGCTTCAACCCCAGATGTTTCCAAGCAGCACAGCAGTAATGACTTTATGAACTTCTTTACTAACAAGATTGATAATATCAGGGAGAAAATTAAAACTATGCAACCATCTACTACAATATTGCATCAGGCAGTGCATTGTCTCCCTGAGGAAAAATTTGATTCATTCATTGCTATAGGAGAGGAAGAATTTTATAAACTCATGAAAACATCTAAATCGACCACATGTATGTTAGACCCTATACCGACTAAGCTATTGAAAGAGATGCTTCCAGAGGTCATAGATCCTCTTCTTAATATCATTAATTCATCTTTGTCATTAGGATACGTACCAAAAACTTTTAAGCTGGCTATGATTAAACCACTTGTTAAAAAAAATGCAACTTGATCCTACAGAATTAGTCAATTACAGGCCAATCTCAAATCTACCTTTTCTGTCAAAGATACTAGAAAAGGCAATATCCTCACAACTATGTTCCTTTTTAGAAAGAAATGGTATCTGCAAGGATTTTCAGTAAGGATTTAGACCGTACCATAGTACTGAGACTACTCTCTTTAGAGTCACAAATTATTTGCTCTTATCAAATGATCGTGGTTGTATCTCTCTATTAGTGTTACTCAATCTTAGTACTGCATATGATACCATTGACCACAACATTCTTTTGAATATACTTTTGTCTATTTTTCAATAGACAAATATATTTTCAAATAGAAAATTATGTTGGCATTAGTGGAATTGCATTAGGATGGTTTAAATCATACTTATCTGACCGTTATCAGTTTGTAGCAGTAAATGAAGAGATGTCTTATCGATCAAAAGTTCAGTATGGCGTACCACAAGGCTCAGTACTAGGACCGTTGCTGTTCACTCTGTACATGCTACCCTTTGGAGATATCATTAGGAAGCATGGCATTAGTTTTCACTGTTATGCTGATGATACTCAGCTCTATATTTCTTCTCGTCCTGACGAAACTTACCAATTCACAAAATTAACGGAATGCATAGCTGATATAAAAAACTGGATGACTAGTAATTTCCTACCTCTTAATTCTGAAAAAACAGAGATTCTAATTATTGGACAAAAAACTTCCTCATGTAATAACGCCTCGGTTCCGACTGTAACCTCGGTTCCCTGAAGAGGGAACGAGACGTTGCGTCGATTGACGCTAAGGGAACGCTTTGCGTGTTGATGTATTGAAGCACATGTAAAATCAGTCCAATGGCATGACGGGACGTCAGAAGCGGGTGACGTCATGAACCAGGAAGTATAAAGCCGGTTCAAAACCCAGCCGCGACAGCTTCGCAGGGTCTGAACAAGTCGCTTACAGGCACACAGGAGATATGGCAGGTGACGCAACGTCTCGTTCCCTCTTCAGGGAACCGAGGTTACAGTCGTAACCGAGGCATTCCCTTTCAAGGGAACTCGCGTTGCGTCGATTGACGCTAAGGGAACGTCTATACCAACGCCACCATAGCGAGAAGTGCCTGTCCAGTGTGAAATCAGGGCGAGCAGCACTAGGACGAGAGCACTCGGGACCCTGGTGTAGAGTCCAAGTCCAGAGAATAGAACCTAACGAATGTGTGAGGTGAGGACCAGCCCGCCGCATCACAAACATCTTGAAGAGGTACTCCTGACAATAAGGCCTTAGAGGCCGCCATACTCCTAGTTGAGTGAGACCGAACGGCCATAGGTGAAGGCTGACCGGTCGACTCAAAAGCAAGTGAGATGGCCTCGACCACCCACTTGCTCATCCTTTGCTTAGATGCAGGGGAACCCTTGTTAGGGGGTCCAAAGCAGAAAAATAACTGTTCGGTTTTACGCCACAGGGCAGCTCTGTGGATGTAAGCATCCAACGCCCTCACTGAGCATAGCAAATTGTGCCTTTCCTGGTCCGCATCCTGGAACGGAGGAGGACAGAAGGCCTGCAGCACTATAGATCGGGCCACATTAGTGAGGACCTTAGGAACATAACCTGGTCTAGGATGAAGGAACGCTTTAACCATGCCAGGTGCAAATTCCAAGCACGAGGGTGCAACCGACAGAGCCTGAAGATCTCCTATTCTTTTAAGGGAAGAAATAGCGAGGAGGAACAGAGTTTTTAAAATAAGAAAACTAGCTGGAACCTCCTCCAGGGGCTCGAAGGGAGCTTGGGAAAGGCCTAGGAGGACAATAGCCAGGTCCCAAGTCAGTACCCTAGTGCGTACAGCAGGCCTCAGCGTCAACGTGCCACGTAGAAAACGAGATACCAGAGGGTCTTTACCCACAGACATTCCACCCAAAGGAATGTGGTAAGCACCTATGGCCGCCCCATAGACCTTCAGAGTGGACGGGGATAGACCTGCAGTGAACCGATCCTGCAGAAACTCCAGCACTGTACCAACCGGGCAGTTAACTGGGTTCCGCTGATGGTCACTGCACCATGAAGTGAAAACCTTCCACTTCAAGGCATAAAGTTTCTGGAGGGAGCTCTGGATTGTAGAATGGTCTCCACAACCTCGGTTGAGAGACCTGACCCTATGAGCTGGGCCCCCTCAGAGGCCAAGCCCACAGGTTCCACAGTTCGAGACGAGGGTGAAATATAGAGCCCTCTGCTTGGGACAGAGAGTCTCTCCTGACGGAAAGCTCCATAGGAGGCCCGTAGAGGAGAGACAATAGATCTGGGAACCGTACTCTGCCCGGCCACCGCGGGGCTAAAAGAAGTAGGCGCAGATGGTCCCTGCGAACTCTCTCTAGAACTCCCGGGAGCAGAGCGATCGGGGGAAAAGCATACAAACGCAGCCTCGGCCACGTCTGTACCAACACATCCAGTCCGAGAGGAGCTGGATGCGTGAGGAAGAACCAGAGTGGACAGTGAGACGTCTCTTGAGACGCAAACAGATCCATTTGAGTCTGGCCGAACTCCCTCCATATCAACACATGGTGGCCCCTGAGGTCTGGTAGGCCCTAAGTCGAGCGTCCTTCCAGGATCGCTACCCAGCCCGTGAGGGAGGCATCTGTCGTTAGCATCCTGCGACGACAAGAAGCTCTCAACATGGGGACCTGGGACAGGAACCAAGGTTTCTTCCACATAACCAGGGCACGTAAGCATAGCTGCGTAACCATGATCATGCAAAAGGGGTTGCCCCTCGGGGAAAACCCTTACCCTGGACTGAGCGTCCTTCCAGGATCGCTCCCCCAGCCCGTGAAGGAGGCATCTGTCGTTAGCATCCTGCGACGACAAGAAGCTCTCAACACAGGGACCTGGGACAGGAACCAAGGTTTCTTGCGTAACCCTGATCATGCGAAAGGGGTTGCCCCTCGGGGAAAACCCTTTGGTCCTGAGCCACCACTGCGAGAGTCTCATGTACAGCAGGCCAAACGGTATCACGCTGGACACTGCTGCCATCAAACCCAACAGTCTCTGAAACTGTTTCACAGTGAGTGACTGGCCTAGCATTATTCTTTCCACAGCTGACAGGATGGACTCTATGCGTGCCGGAGACATCGATATCGATATAGTTCATGATGCGAATACTCTGAGGACGCAGTGGCGCCAGAGCTGCATCTACGCATTACGTGAAAGTGTGGGGTGATAGTGCTAGGTCGAACGGAAGAACTCGATATTCGTATGCTTTGCCCCCCAAAGCAAATCTCAGGAACTTCCCGTGATATGGGAGGATGGAAAAGTGGAAGTATGCATCCTTGAGATCTTTTGTGACAGACCAGATCGGAGCTGATCTGTGGCACGATTTGTCTCAACATTTTGAACTTTAGTTACATGACGGAAACGTACAGAACTATTAAAATCAAAATGGGACGCAACCCCCCATCCTTCTCTGGAACGATGAAATACCGGCTGAAAAACCCGGTGTCCATGCTGGAGGGAGGTACATATTCTATGGCCCCTATGTCCAACAGGATTTTCACTTCTTGTTCCATTACCAGAACCTGCTCGGGGCTCACCACGGTGGGATGAAAGCCCCTTATGGTCTGCAGGACCTAACGAGAAATATTTGGCAGTAGCTTCCACGCTGCCAAGAATTCTACTAAAGGTACCAGCCTCTCGAGACTGGTTTCTGGATTCAGTTTTTGTTGAGCAATCAGCCCATCGCCCTGTAACGGCGAACCGGCAGGGAACGACTGAACTGACTGCTCTAGGACCCTCCTCGGAGGGGGCGGGCATCCCAGGGCCACTACGTTTCCGGGTGGCACCTGAGATATGTGCTCGCTGGAGACCGCTGCGCCCAGTAACACACGAGGGGGCAGGGTTAGCATAACGGTCCCCTGAAGGCACCGAAGGGAGACGGGCACCGTAAAATGAGGTGTTAACCGCTCTGCTTCGGTGGGGAACTGCCCTCGATGGCCTGCGCCCTCGGACGTCAGGCCTTTTCTTTGCAGCTTTCTTGGAAATAATGACGGTCCTCAGATCCATCTTACCCCTTGAAGGCTGCTGTTGAGCGCGCTTTCCGTGTCCCCAGTCTTTTTGTGGGGGAACACAGGAAGCCATGCTCTGTTTTTGTGTGGCACGGTTTTTAAAAGTTTGGGGCTGCTCCCGCTCAGCAACCCCAGATACATGAGTCTGGCGAGGGAGAAGTTTTTGGAAGGCAGCCGTTTCTTGTATGGCTGACTCCTGAACCCTCTTGACGACCGTGTTCACTGCGTCGCCGAAGAGGCCAGATAAAGAGATAGGAAAATCCATAAAAATATTTACTCATTTTCTTTAATATTGCTCAAATTGAGCCAGAAATGTCTCTCAGTGGCCACCAGGGCTGCCATAGACCGGCCGATAGAAATAGCCGTCTCCTTGGCGACCCTGAGAGACAAATCTGTGGCTCGACGCAGTTCGCAAACTGCGTTCGGGCCAATAGCCCCGCCCTCATTAATGTCTCCTAACATTTCAGCCTGGTAAGCCTGCAGCAGCGACATTGTGTGAAGACATGCTGCAGCCTGACCAGCCACGGAATAAGCCTTACCCACCAAAGCTGAAGTTAATCTAACTGGTTTGGTGGGTAATAATGTGGCTTTAAGGGAAGATGCAGATTAAGGGGAGAGATAGCTCGCGAGCGTCTCTTCCACCTATGGCATTTCCCCAAATATCCGTGCTCTTTATATTGTGAAATAGAAGAGTAGTGTAATGATTGTGCACTGTACATTCTATATGACACAGGTTTCGTCCACGATCTCGACACCTCAGTGTGGAGATCGGGAAAAAACGGAAGGCTCAGGCGTTGAGATTGTGAACGAGAGGACAGGAAGCGTTCGTCTAGTTTGCTTTTTAAACGAACGTCCTGCTTATCTGCCGGCCAATCGATATGTATTCTTTCGACCGCTCTCGTTACAATCTCAACGAGCTCCTCAAAAACATGAGACTGAGGTGGCGAATCCTCAGTATCACGAGCATAAACTCTAACAACATCCAGTCCCTCGGAACTGTATAGCTGTGGTGTTTGAAGTCTTCGCTGTGCCTCGGCAGCAGCGGGACCTAAGCCTTGGGGAATGCGAGCCTGGGCGTCCTCGTTAAAAAACGTCAGGCGGGATCGGAGTGTCCGCAAGGGAAACACAATACAGTACTCACAGTCAGCGCCCTCGAGCGCTGACCGTGCATGCTCCTCTCCCAAACAAACAACACATAAAGTGTGTGTGTCCCCACCCGTTAAATAACGCGGGCAGGGGAGCACACACACTCTAAACTGCTGCTTGCTCACCATAGTCTTATAAATATATATAAATATATAACAGACAACACCAAATAACAAGGACAATTTCACATAGAGCGCTTGTGAAGACACAAAAGCTGTCGCGGCTGGGTTTTGAACCGGCTTTATACTTCCTGGTTCATGACGTCACCCGCTTCTGACGTCCCGTCATGCCATTGGACTGATTTTACATGTGCTTCAATACATCAACACGCAAAGCGTTCCCTTAGCGTCAATCGACGCAACGCGAGTTCCCTTGAAAGGGAACCTAGAATGTTTAACACTTGATGGCTGCTCTGTCAAGTCTTCGCAGTCGGTTAGGAACCTGGGTGTGCTCTTTGATCTTTCATTTGAAAGTCACGTGTCTAGTATCTGTAAAACTGCATTTTTCCATCTTAAAAATATATCTAAATGACGTCATATGCTCTCAATGAAAAATGCAGAACAAATAGTTTATGACATCAAGGCTAGATTATTGTAATGCTATTGTGGGTGGTTGCCCTGCACGCTTAATAAACAAACTACAGCTGGTCCAAAACACAGCAGCTAGAGTTCTTACCAGAACCAGGAAGTATGACCATATTAGACTGGTTCTGTCAACATTGCATTGGCTCCCTATTAAACACTGTATAAATTTTAAAATATTGCTGATTACTTACAAAGCACTAAATGGTTTAGCTCCCCAGTACTTGAGCGAGCTCTTAATGCATTATAGTCCTATTATTGTGATTATCGTCTATTGTGATCTCAAAATTCTGGCCAGTTAATAATGCCAAGTATATCAAAATTGACTGCTTGCGGTAGATCCTTTTCCTATTTAGCACCTAAACTTTGGAACAGTCTTCCTAACATTGTCCGGGAAGCAGACACACTCTGTCAGTTTAAATCTAGATTAAAAACACATCTCTTCAACCTGGCATACACATAGAAATGGAATACATTCCTATTATTCAAATCAGTTAAATGATTATTAGGCTGCATAAATTAGGTCAGCCGGAACCGGGAACACTTCCTATAACACTTGATGTATTCGCTACATCATAAAAAGAATGGCATCTACGCTAATTTTAGTCTTTCTGTTTATTCCGAGGTTTACTGTAATCAGCTGGATCTGGGCCGTATCCAGATCAGATGGTGGACCTGCGCCTAGACACGACCAAAACGCATGAGGTAATCAGCGAGATCCGGGCCGTATACAGATCAGATGGTGGACCTGCGCCTAGACACGACCACAACACATCCCTGAAATGTCAGCAGAGCTTGTGTCAACTAGACTCTCCCCTGTGAAGGCCTCATTGACACGACAGCCTTGTCCCCATACACGCGTGATGAATGCGATCTTCAACCAGATGAACTGCATAATATAATGTTCCGATCCAATCTGACTTCTGACCTGTAATGCTGCCTGAATCATAATCATACACTGTTCGTTCGTTGGCCAGAGGAGAACTGGCCCCCCGACTGAGCCTGGTTTCTCCCAAGGTTTTTTTCTCCATTCTGTCACCTGATGGAGTTTTGGTTCCTTGCCACTGTCTCCTTTTTCACCTTTCTTCGCCTTTGTTGCCATTGGCTATTGGCTTGCTTAGTTGGGGCCATTTAATTTTATATTTAACAATATTATTACAACATTATTTTCCTGTTATCTCTGTAAAGCTGCTTTGAAACAATCTGCATTGTAAAAAGCGCTATATAAATAAAGGTGACTTGACACAGATCTGAACTGATCAGAGAACTCGTAAAGGCCCTATCAGTTCACACCCATTTGGTGGGGTGGCCAATCAAAGATGACTGTGAGAAAGTCTTTGTTCCATCTTATCCGTTGTATGTTTATTGTGGCATGGAGACTATTTGCACTTTTTATGATGCATTTTATCATAACATACTATACACCATTGATTATAAAATCAAAAGAGGATTCTTTTTATACCAAGAAAGATGGGGATTTGAAGACATTAAAGCAGTTATACATCATCTTTGGATAGCATTTGAACTTACCCTAACATAACTAAAGAATCATAACTAGGTTAATATAACATAGGGACATGAATAAAACACAGAAGAAATTCTATATACATTTGGGACAGTTTGTGGGTAAGAATGGAGTCAATGTCCTTGTGTATTGGAAGTTTATCTCTAGTCTTTGACCAGTGCCGTCTGGTCTCCTATGCTGTCTTTGAGGGTTCCAGACACAGCCTCTGCTAAGATCGTTCAGGGGAACAGAGGTGATAACGGTCATTAAAGAGAACTAGTTTGGGGCAGATGATTTAGTTTGAACAAAAGGGGAGAGGGGGAGGTTATGATGATGTCTAAAACATTTTGAATACATCTTTTTATTTTTTATTTTTTGTGTTCAGGTAAACAATATGGCCGGCTAAGCACCACCATGCCAGGCTCGGTCTCAATATGGTGCTGAATCATGTTTGTTCGACCATGCAGGGGCAAGAACAGATCTGCAAATTTTGCTTGCAACCTGGCTACATCAGTGAGCTGCGAGGGCGTGTGGTGAGCTCCTCCCAGGGCCAGAGCGAGATATTGGACTTTGGTGCACACTTCTGGCTCGAGATTTTCCTCCCCACTCACTGCTGTCATTAGCATCACTGACTCACTCCATTTTTTGAGGAGATTGAGGTGATATATTTGATGTGCCCTGCTCTTGTCTGTTTAACTAACCTCATAATTGAGATCCCAGACTCACTGTGTGACTTCAAAGGTCCTTGCCACTTGGCGAGTAATTTGGAATCAGATGTACAGTAGGGAGCAATACAAGGACTTTATCTCCCGGTGCAAATTCACATAGTCTGGTGCCCCTGTTGTACAGCTGGCTCTGTTTGTCCTGGGCCTGAAACAAATATCATCCATTTACCCAAGTTTTTCTCAGGACGTCCAACACCCTGCATCACCCGTAAAGATGCTCGAAGGGGGAAAACCATGTGTAGGCTTGCAAGGACCTCGCACAGAGCGAACAATAGGGACTACAGCCATTTCTCCCAATTTTTGCAGTAGAACAATAGAAGCAATCAGTCCAACAAGAGGGCAACGGTATACAAGTGCTGTAACAAGTCTCAGTTATTCTAGCAAAGTACACATAGCAAGGTTTTTTTTTTTTTAAATCAGAAAAAAACAAATATAATAGTATAGAATAGATTCGCCTGCAGGGAAGGTACCTCCATATTATAAAACTTCATAAATGTGGAAGGCGAGGACCAGCCGGCCGCATCACAAATATCCTGAATGGGAAAACCAGAGGACCAAGACCAAGATGAGGCCATGCCTCTAGTCGAATGAACCTTGATACCTATAGGGCAAACCTGACCCACTGAGGTATATGCCATAGATATGGCATCCACTATCCATCTAGACAGTCTTTGCTTAGTGACTGGATCACCCTTAGATCGGCCACCAAAGTAGACAAAGAGCTGTTCTGATTGCCTAAAAGATGGAGAACACTCCAGATAGATTCTCAGTGCTCTGACAGGGCAGAGTAGATTAGCCTCCCCATCCTCAGCAGAAGGGGGAAGGGCTAATAATGTGATAACCTGTGCTCAAAACAGCGTTGAGAGCACTTTGGGTACATAGCCATGTCTGGGTTTGAGGAAGACCCTGGAGTCATCCAATCCAAACTCCAAACATGAAGGGCTCATGGAAAGAGCCTGCAGATCTCCCACTCGCTTGATAGATGCCAGTGCCAGCAGGAGAGCAGTCTTTAGCGAGAGAGGTTTAAGATCAACCGACTGGAGCGTGGAAGGACCGTGGAAAGGTCCCAAGACGGCACAGAAGGAGGTCTGGAGGGGTTCATCCTCCTGGCTCCTTTCAGAAACCATACCACCAGGTAGTTTCTTCCTAGTGGTTTGCCAGCCATCAGAGCATGATGAGCTGCAATGGCTGACACATACACTTTGAGCGTGGATGGGGAACGGCCCGCGTCCAACAATTCCTGTAGGAAGGAGAGTATCACAGATACCTCACATGACCCTGGATCAAAGAGTTTTTTCGAGCACCAGCTGGAAAACCCTGACCACTTCAGAGCATAAAGGCGCCTGGTAGACGGGACCCTAGCCTCAGTGATAGTGTTTAAGACCTTCTCAGGAAGGTCCCTGGGTACCCGTTTAGGGGCCAGACATGGAGGGCCCATAAGTCGGGTCGCAGATGCCATATCGTCCCGTTGGCCTGTGTGAGGATGTCTTTCCTCAGCGGAACAGGCCAGGGGACTCTGTCCGATAACTGAACTAGCTCTGGAAACCACGGTCTGGATTCCCAGAGGGGGGCCACTAGGAGGACTGGGCATCCGCTCTCCCTGACCCGTTTGATGACCTGGGGAATCATTGAAATGGGGGGAAACCCATAAAGGGGGCGGTTGGGCCAGAGATGGGCCACCCTGTTCTTCGAGAAGAACACCGCGCAGTGGGTGTTGGTTTTCGAATCGAAAAGGTTGACTTTGGCCCCGCCGAACAGACCCCATATCAGACTGACCATCTGTGAGTTCAGGGACCGCTCGCCTAGGGGAGTGTTGCCCCTTGAGAGTATATCTGCACCCAGATTCTGAATGCCGGGGATATGCGCTGCCCTCAGAGAACTCAGATTGGTCTGTGCCCACAAGAGGAGGTCTCTTGCTATGGCGTACAGGTTGCCCGACCTGATGCCGCTCTGGCGATTTATGTAGGCCACCACTGACGTGTTGTCCGTGCGGACTAAAACGTGGTGACCTTTGAGGTCGACCAGAGGCCGGAGGCAGGCTTGCCCTCGTGCAGCGCTCCCCAACCTAGGTTGGATGCGTCTGTAAAAACCACTTTCCTCCTGGAAACTACTCCCATGCTCACAGCCTCGTGGTACCAGCTCTGAGCATGCCAGGGAATCAGGGTCCGTAAATAACCGTGATTCACCATGATGCGTGGGCTGCCTGACTGCCATGCATGGGTTGGCACACGGCGTTTGAGCCAGTGCTGCAGCGGGCGCATGCGCTGTAATCCCATACGGAGTACTGATGATGCTGCTGCCATGAGACCGAGAAGGTTTTGAAATTTCTTTAGAGGTGTGTGCTCGCCCACCTTGAATGAGGCTGCTTGCGTCCGCACTGAGAGCGCTCTCTCTCGTGTAAGCCGCGCTGTCATCGTTATAGAGTTGATAACTGTGCCCAGAAAGACCACACTCTGGCTGGGGATCAGTTTGCTCTGGGTTACATTGATTTTGAGACCCAGATATTTCAAATGGCCGAGAATCAAATCCCTGTGTGACAGTAGTTCGGTTCTCGACTGTGCCAGCACCAGCCAGTCGTCGAGATAATTTAGCACGCGCACTCCCTGATGTCTCAGGGGAGAGAGCGCTGCATCCATGCACTTTGTGAACCGAACGGCAGAACGGTGTATTGATAAGCCTGACCCTCCGAAGGCGAATCTCAAGAATGGCCTGTGACAAGGGTTTATCTGAATGTGAAAGTATGCATCTTTCAGATCCACCGTAAAAAAAACAATCCCCCGGGCGAACTTGCGCGAGGATGTGTTTGGTAGTTAACATTTTGAAAGACCGTCTCATGAGAGCCTTGTTCAAATGTCTCAAACCTAGTATTGGCCTGAGACCGCCGTCTTTTTTCGGGCCTAGAAAATAGCGGCTGTAGAAAACAGAGTCTTTTAGCGCGGGGGGGACTAGCTTTATTGCCCCTTTTGAACAGGGAGCTGTGAGAATTTGTGCACATACTGAGTGTTGGACTGACTGTATAGGCTTTTGCCTGGGGACAAGACGCTGATCTCCCGCGAAAATGTCCGGAGGGCGTTTGAGCAGGAGATAGTGAGGCGCGGAGACGTGGCTGGCGTGCGCTCGATAACCTCCATGCACTCAGGCTGCCGTTGGCTGCGACGTTTCTTCTTCCTCGGCCGAAGTAGAGCCGGCACAGAGATGGGTCCTTCGGCCTCGTGCAGATAGCATCCGCACGTGGCACAAGAGGAGCGAGGCATTTGGAACAACACTTCGCGCTCTTAAAAGCAATGAAAAGGATATGCGTCGACGCCAGATAACCACAGGTGAACGGCAGCAGGAGAAAACGACTTTGAAGTGAAGGCGTGGTCTGTTGAGTGCTGCTCGCTCAGACTGAAAGGGTTTGTTCGATGGCGAAGGCTTTCAGAGGTTTCAGAGACGTTGTGTTGTCACTGAAGGAGTGAAAATCTGCTATACTGGCGCTTTTCGGGGACAAATATAGGCTAAGGCCACGCCCCTTGGCGCCCGCACCATTGGATGTGCAGTTGCAGCAGCACAGACAATGAGTGAGCCAGATACTCACTGTGCTAGCTGTGCAGCTGCAAAATGCGTTTTACATTATAGGCTTCAGTAAATCGAGGAAAAGGAGTTTCCCCCACTGCGTATAGCTACGCAATACGAAGTGACCGTTTGAAAGGGAACTGTGCTAATTAGTGTAGTGTTACAAATTTATTAAATGTTTTAATTTAGGTTCCAATACAATAGTATATAAACTGAGAAAGTTTATATGTGTGAATTTTGTACCTAATGTAAATGATGTCACAAACCTGCCTGTTCCTGTCTCTATTGTAAGTTAAATTGATCAGAGCATTGAAACTATCACCTTTTGTCTTTATGCACTGCCTGGCCATTAAGCTCTATGATAATGTGAAGGTATGGGTGATACAATCAGGCTGATTGGATTACCATCTATACATGACACTGTTATGCTGATTGGATTAGGACCGGTAACAGGCTGACTTCTGTACTACATTTACATGCTTTGTTCACCTCTATGTAACTCCTCCCCCTTTAAAGATATAAACACTGTGTTTTTAGCTATTGAGTTAGACTTGGGTAAGATTTTGGACGAAGCAGACTACAGCAAATAAAGAATCCTGCTTAAAAGATACAACCCCGAGTCTCCTGGTCTTCGCTTCTGAGTTCCTAAACTTTAGAAGAAAAAAGTTCACAACATTAGCAAATCCAGGTGATTGGGACAAAATACTGAGTAGGACTATTACTTTCTGAACCTGGACGTTACACCTCTGATTAATTGGTCAGGTGCTGACGAAAAGATCTGTCTTTAGACATTTTTTGAAATTTTTTTGAAAATATGCTAAATTTGCTTATACCAGCCCATGTTCTAGGCCAGGCAGTATCAACGTGGACCTGCACAGCCGAATCATTTTCTGAAGGTATTTTGAAAAAGCAAACAAGGACAATAGCAAAGATGGCAGATCATGGATATAAATGTTATGTTCCAGGCTGGGCAGGCGATGTGAGCACTTTTCATATCCTTCCCACAGAACAGGACTGTCAACAGGTATGGTTAGATGTTTATCTACAACAGGATACCGCACCATTTTAATTCAAAGTTGTTAGTTTGCTCTGCCCATTTCACCACTAACAGTTTTTCTAACCTTGGACAATATCAGATAGGCTTCGCTCAGCGTTTGATACTGAAGAAGGGGGCAATTCCAACTACACTCACCTAAAGGATTATTAGGAACACCATACTAATACTGTGTTTGACCCCCTTTCGCCTTCAGAACTGCCTTAATTCTACGTGGCATTGATTCAACAAGGTGCTGAAAGCATTCTTTAGAAATGTTGGCCCATATTGATAGGATAGCATCTTGCAGTTGATGGAGATTTGTGGGATGCACATCCAGGGCACAAAGCTCCCGTTCCACCACATCCCAAAGATGCTCTATTGGGTTGAGATCTGGTGACTGTGGGGGCCAATTTAGTACAGTGAACTCATTGTCATCTTCAAGAAACCAATTTGAAATGATTCGAGCTTTGTGACATGGTGCATTATCCTGCTGGAAGTAGCCATCAGAGGATGGGTACATGGTGGCCATAAAGGGATGGACATGGTCAGAAACAATGCTCAGGTAGGCCGTGGCATTTAAACGATGCCCAATTGGCACTAAGGGGCCTAAAGTGTGCCAAGAAAACATCCCCCACACCATTACACCACCACCACCAGCCTGCACAGTGGTAACAAGGCATGATGGATCCATGTTCTCATTCTGTTTACGCCAAATTCTGACTCTACCATCTGAATGTTTCAACAGAAATCGAGACTCATCAGACCAGGCAACATTTTTCCAGTCTTCAACTGTCCAATTTTGGTGAGCTCTTGCAAATTGTAGCCTCTTTTTCCTATTTGTAGTGGAGATGAGTGGTACCCGGTGGGGTCTTCTGCTGTTGTAGCCCATCCGCCTCAAGGTTGTGCGTGTTGTGGCTTCACAAATGCTTTGCTGCATACCTCGGTTGTAACGAGTGGTTATTTCAGTCAAAGTTGCTCTTCTATCAGCTTGAATCAGTCGGCCCATTCTCCTCTGACCTCTAGCATCAACAAGGCATTTTCGCCCACAGGACTGCCGCATACTGGATGTTTTTCCCTTTTCACACCATTCTTTGTAAACCCTAGAAATGGTTGTGCGTGAAAATCCCAGTAACTGAGCAGATTGTGAAATACTCAGACCGGCCCGTCTGGCACCAACAACCATGCCACGCTCAAAATTGCTTAAATCACCTTTCTTTCCCATTCTGACATTCAGTTTGGAGTTCAGGAGATTGTCTTGACCAGGACCACACCCCTAAATGCATTGAAGCAACTGCCATGTGATTGGTTGATTAGATAATTGCATTGATGAGAAATTGAACAGGTGTTCCTAATAATCCTTTAGGTGAGTGTATAATGCCATTACAACCCCTACCACAAGCAGTGAGTAACGTTAGTGATTTTATCCACTTCTTGACTGTTTGAAGCCATTTCTGTTTAAATCGAAAGTTTCTTAGTAAGCTAACAGCATTAACAATAATTTACCCTTTGTTGTCGAGATCGAATGCAAGATGCTACAGTAACATCTTGTTACTAACCTTACCTTAACAGCTAAGGTGAACATACAGTAACGTTAACCTTCTGTTTAAATTGAAAGTTTCTTAGTGAGCTAACAACATTAACAATAATTTACCCTTTGTTGTCGAGATCAAACGCAAGATGCTACAGTAACATCTTGTTACTAACCTAACAGCTAAGGTTAACGTACAGTAACATTAACCTTAGGTAACTAGCAAGCTCCAAGTAACGAGCATAGATAATTAAATAGTATGACGACCTATTTACTAGGGGTGTAACGGTTCATGAAAAAAATCCAAACCGTTCAATTCACGTGTCACGGTTCGTAGTTTGGTCCGGCTACGCACAGCGTAACTTTTTATTTTATTTAGTTTTTTATCATTTGGCATGGAGGTGAATGTTAGGAGTGTCGAGTTCTGTAGTGCAGCAGGTCAACTGCAGAAATGGCAAGCCATTCAGAGTTTTTAGAGGAGGTACCGACAGTATCGTTTCGGTCTATTGTGTGGGATCATTTTTTACTTAGTGCTACATATGACGACAACGGCGGTAAGAAACTGGTAGATAAAATCGCGACAGTTTGCAAGCACTGTGCAACATGTGTTGCTTATGCTAATGGAAACACTTCCAAAATGTCTGCTCATCTGCGGAGACATCACCCCAGTGTGTTAACTGACAGCGAAAGAAAGGAGAGTTGGGTAGGAAAGAACAACTTCTACTACCCGAGGCATTTAACCCTCTGGGGACGGATTGGGCGGTATCGCCCAAAATGGCATACTTTTACAAATGTGTAATTATCTTAAAAACTATTAATGATAGAGAGGTGCGGTCTTTTTTGCCGTCTTCCTCAGATTCCACTGAAAACAGTGGTAACTTACCCGGTTTGTATATATACACACTTCCTTGTTGCGCAATACCACTACGTAAAAGGCCAATGAAATCGATGTTGTTTGGCAGATTCCACGAGCAACAACCAATGGAAAAATTGCCGATGGAGGAATATTTTTCTTACCCAATCAGAGGAAGGTTACCATGATGTATTCTAGCAAATCAGAGGACTCTGTAGCCTTGCAAGGGGTGGTACTATATAGTAAGGGATATGACGCAAACAGCGTCGAGTGGAGAGGAGGAGACAGAGAGCGAACAGAGGCTTACGGAGCGGATTATTACAGAGCGCACAGAGATTTATATGAGAGAGAGACAGAACAATTATAATATATATATATATACATACAATTATAGCATTATTTATTGTTTTAGCACTTTTATGATGGCAAGCAGTAAACGATTTACGGTGGAACAAGCTCTGGAACAATTACTGGAGAGTGACGTGGAGAAAGCATTGCTTAGAAAATTCTAAGCATTCCTAAGAAAAACGCCTGGGACTATTTGTAAATAAAGTTACATTTTTCATTGTTCTTTACACATTTTATTTAACAATTACACATGTCTGTCAAGCAAAGGCTTTGACAAATATATGTTTTGTTCAAAAACTGTTCACTATTGTTGTGTGATGTGTGATTTTCAGAAATAAATGACAAAAATCTAATTTCCGTTTTTGAAATTCTCTAGTTTATTGTACATTTTTCACTCATACTTCCTTTATAAACACATTACATGCATGCTTATGTTAGCTTAGGGTCTTCTGAATCCATAGATACCAAACACATAGTGTTCCATCTCCATTACATATGGTTTTATAAGCCCAAATGTAAAAATAGAGAAAACGGACCAAAAAGGGCTTAGTCCCCAGAGGGTTAAGCAACCGCTCAGTGAAATGTCAGACAGGGCTAAAGCTATAACAATAGCTGTTTTTATAGCGAAAGATATGCAGTCTTATGCCGTGGTAGAGGATGCAGGATTTAAGAATATGATCAAAGTACTCGAGCCGCTGTATAATATTCCCTCCCGCAAACACTTCAGCGACGTGATAATTCCCGAACTGAATGAAGAGACATGACAAGTAATTGTCAAATAATTGTCCGAAAAAGCCAACGTAGCTCCTACTTCAGATGCATGGACCTCCAGGGCTATTGAAAGTTTCCTAACTGTGACTGCACATTACATTACTTCGGAGTGGGAGATGAGAAGCGTTGTTTGGCCATGGGTCTGCGGAATTTGCATTGCGTAACTCCGCCCCACCACATGGGTATATAAGGAAGTACGCTGGTAACATGCAGTTATGTTACCTGCTGAGGAGCCAAGACTGAACTCAGGCTGTTCCAGCGGTACAGCGGAAGTGGCAGGGAGATGTAACGTCTCCGGTCCCTACTCAGGGAATGAGGGTTACATACGTAACGAGATGACCCGTGAGCGGGATGCATATGGAGAACACTGGGGTATCCAGCCCGCAGGGTGGAATCTTTCAACCCAGAGGGGCCAAGGTGGCTTGCCAAGGGAAAGACACATGCTCAGATAGGCTTACAGTGTAATACACATGTGGGGGTTGTCCAATCGGGGAACCATGCACATGGAGACACTTAGCCGAGGCGAAAGCTGGCGAAAGGCATACTCTGGCGTTGAAGTCAACAGCGCTGGAGGAACTCAGGGTTTCTAGGGGAAACTCACCTGAGGAGAATATCGCACGTATCCAGTCCGAGGAGTGGAATGGCAAGCAAGCGATGACACCGAGTGGGTCCTATGACCGGCCACTGGGGTCGAGTACATGAGAGAACACTGGCTCCACTCGGAGATTGTAGAATCTCGCAAATGTGTTGGGTGTCGCCCAGCCTGCAGCTCTGCAGATGTCTGTTAGCGAGGCGCCATGCGCTAGAGCCCAAGAGGAAGCCACACTCCGAGTGGAGTGGGCCTTCACACCAAGGGGGCATGGTCGACCTTGCTGCTGGTATGCCAAAGCAATGGCGTCCACTATCGAGTGAGACAGCCTTTGCTTGGAGAGAGCCTTTCCCTTCAGCTTCCCACCATAACAGACAAAGAGCTGGTTTGAGGTCCTGAAACACTGCGTTCTGTCTACGTAAGCACGGAGGGCGCGTACTGGACAGAGCAGTGCCAAGGCTGGGTCTGCCTCCTCCAGGGGCAGTGCTTACAGGTTCACCACCTGGTCTCGCAAGGGAGTGGTGGGAACCTTGGGCACGTATCCAGGACGGGGTCTCAGGATCACGTGAGAGTTGGCCGGCCCGAAATCCAGGCACGTTTCGTCATCCGAAAATCCCTGCAGGTCCCCTACCCTCTTGATGGAGGCCAATGCAACCAGGAGGGCTGTCTTCATAGACAGGATCTTAAGCTTGGCTGATTGCAAAGGCTCAAAGGGAGCTCTCTGCAGGGCAGATAAGACCACTGCAAGGTCCCAAGAGGGTACGAGGGGAGAGCGAGGAGGATTTAATCTCCTGGCTCCCCTCAGGAACCTGATGACCAGGTCATGCTTCCCCAAGGACTTACCTTCAACTGCGTCATGATGTGCGGCGATAGCGGCAACATACACTTTGAGGTTGGAGGGAGACAGCCTTCACTCCAACCCTTCTTGCAGGAACAAAAGCACGACACTGATCGAGCATTTTCTGGGGTCTTCTCGGTGAGAAGAGCACCAAGTAACGAAGAGGTTCCACTTCAGCGCATAGGCATGTCAAGTGGACAGTGCTCTAGCGGAAGTGATGGTAGCCACCACCGGAGGTGGTAGGGTACTCAAACCTACCTCGTCCTCTTCCAAGGACTACACGTGGAGGTTCCAAAGACCGGGACAAAGGCGGCGAGCGGTCTGAGGCGTCTGAAGCCAGTTGGGCAGCAGCTGCCCGTGGGGTCAGAACATGTTTGATCGCCTCAGTCTGCTTCTGGGCGGCCGAGAACTGTTGGGCAGAGTCCTCGACCGCGCCGCCGAAGAGGCCAGCCTGGGATATGGCAGAGTTGAGGAAGCGGGTTCGCTCAGTCTCACACATATCAACCAGGTTAAGCCAGAGATGTCTTTCCTGGACCACACATGTGGACATCACCTGACCCAGGGAGCATGCGGTCACCTTCGTCGCTCGTAGAACGAGGTCGGTGGTGGCACGCAGCTGTTGCATGAGCCCTGAATCAGCCCTACCCTCGTGCATGTCTGTGAGCACCCTAGCCTGGTAGACCTGAAGGATGGCCATAGCATGCAGTGAGACGACAGCCTGCCCCGCAGCTCTATAGGTCCTTGCCACCAGAGTAGACAAAGACCTACAGGCATTGAAGGGGTGCTTAGGGTTGCCACGCTAGGTGGAGGCGCTGTGGGGACACAGATGTGAACTCCAGTGTACCCTTTGGCCGCGGCCTCTGCAAGGGCAGAGAAGGCGGAAGAGGCCGCTGGGCATTCGCGAAAAGTCAAAGGAGACTCCCACGATCTCATGACCTCTTCATGCAAGTCTGGGAAGAAAGGAATTTAGGGCGGGTGCTGACTGGTGTCATCACGCGCCGCCCCCAAAAACCAATCATCACGCCTTGAGCGTTCGGGACATGGCTTGCGGCGGCCCGGGAAAGCATGGCTGTCAACTCTGGATCAGACTCGGGCAATGCTGGCAAACCCGAAGGCGGCAGCACAGCCAAATCCTCATCTCCAGAGGACTCCAGCCAAAGTATTCCCTCTCGTGGAGAAAATAGATTGGGGTGTGGATGAGGGGACTCTGGCTCTAGTAAGGTCATTGAGTCTTGACCGCAACATTGCGATGGTTATGTTCCCGCAATGAGACACATCCACGAACACTGCCTGGGCGTGATCTAAGCCCAAACATGCCAGGCAGTGTTCATGCCCTTCAGCAGAATCTATATGACTACCGCACCCAGAAATACACAGGCTAAACATCTTTAAAAAGACGTGCCACGTGCAAACTCTTTTTGTGAGAGGAAAGCTCGCAGCAGTGCTGAAGCGCCCAGGGAGAAACACACATGCTGTTGCAGACCACTGCACAGATCAGCAGGCAGGAATGTGAAACTCGCTGGAACACGCCGTCACACCAACACCGACTGGAAGCTGCTCGTCTCGAAGATTCTCAAAGATAATCAGAGAGTAGGCTGCAGGAGTGAAGAGAACCTCTTGGCTCCGAAGCAGAAACATAACTGCATGTTGCCAGCGTACTTCCTTATATACCCACGAGGTGGGGCGGAGTTACGCTATGCAAATTCCGCAGACCCATGGCATTTCCTTGCCATTGGCTCGTTTTGTAATACTCGAAGTTGATAGGCTTTCTATGTAAAACCCCATTTGTCGTCACGACGTAACTCGTAGTGACTATGAAAGGGAAGTGGGGCCACAGATCGGGTGTTTCGCACACACTGTTAACCTTGCAGCCAAACATGCAGTCTCAATAAATCAGGTATCCAGACTCCTCGGGAAGATTAGGAAAGTGGTCAGTTTTCCCATGCTCTGAAAAGCAAGCAGTAGATGCTGCAACTTTCTGTTCACAAACTAGTACATGACGTCTCTACTCCTTGGAATACAACGCATGAAATGTTAGAGCGTTATGTCGAACAACAGGCTGCCATATTTTCTGCCATGATGGACAACGAGGTAAAAGAAAATGTAAAGGACATTGCAACCTTGTCATATACAGAGGCAAAACTGGCAGAGGACCTGATTAACACTCTTAAACCCCTGAAGACTGTGACAACACTACTGTACACTACACTACAGTACTGAAGCATCCCCATCTGTGTCAATGATCATCCCTTTGCAAAAGATGATACTGAAATCCATGACAACTAGTGATGTGGACACTGCCCCAATCAAAGAAGCAAAGGTAGCCATCTCTGAAGACCTTAAAAGCAGATACAGTGTAGCAAAGCCTCATAAGGGATAAATTATTTATATTGTGATTGACCTATGTATTATGTCTTCATGGTATGTTGTTTTTTATGTGTATAGGTCTTTAACTCTGTAACGAACTTCAGAGTGTGTCCTCGCATAGCGCAACAACACGTCATCCGATAGAGGAAGATGGTAGTATATAGGGAGCGAACGGACCGTCATGAAAGGGAAGTGTTTGCGCGTTCATATCAAACCCTGGGACTTTTAAAATGGACTAGAGGTTGGGACCGAGAGATGTTGGTCTCATTGTGGAGCTTGGAGTTTTTTTGGATTTGATGGCTCACCTTTGAGGATTTAAAACTGACACGGTCTTTACAAAGCTGCTTACGGACTTTTCTGCCTTACCGGTGAGACTGATTCAAACTTTGTTTCAACTATGCTGGACTGAAAAACGATATGCCTCATGACCGCAATCATATGCAAATACACACGTGCTGGGTTTAGTGTGTCTTTGTAATCTTTGTAATCTTTGTTAACTTTGTAAATTTGTTATATACACTTTGGTGCTTGAACGAATTGTGTGTGTGCTATTTTGCCTCCTTTATTTACTTCCTTAAAAAGATATATGATTTCTCTTGATGTAAAATTCCCAGTATACAACGGGAAGTGTTACATAGTGGTGGCCCGTACGGGGAAGTTCTATTGTTGTACTAATGGAGGAAATAGAGAGTAACACACAAATGTTAATTGTTTAAGATGCTACTTGTATTAACAACCAAGTTGCATCGACACCCAGTAATAATGCTGACAAGGTGGGGGATACTGCTGGGGTATCACCTAATATAGATTTCTCGGCTGGTCCATTTGTTACAAGACGCAATCCTACTGCTGAAGTAACATCTATGTTGAGTTCCCTTTACATTTCTGATGTTGATGATGAAATTGATGAGGTAGAGAAAAATGAATGTGATGTTAATGGCCTGCAAATTATGAAAGCCGATTTAGACAAAATTAAGGAGGATTTATTGGCTCTTAGTTATAGAGTACAGGAGGGGGAACATGATTTTAAACAATCTGTGGAGAGTGCACTAAATAGAGAAACAAGTTTTCGTGATGCCGTGGACGCTAGCTTGGCAGAGTTGGGTGAATGTTTCCAGAAATCTCTGGAGAAGTTGGAAAGAGTGGTGGCTGACTGTTTTCTGAGGAGGGATGAGAGGTGGGAAGATCAATTAAAAAAGCTGCGATTTACAAGTACACCTTCTTTCTTCCGACACCACCCTTACCCTCCAGTTACTTCCTTGTCATCTGTTGATGCTGCTACAACCCCAATTCCAGCCACTAGAGTCAAACCACCATCTAGAAAATCTATCAATGTTACGTATGATGTTTCACCTGTTGACTCGCAACTTACTACGGTGTATAACCCAACAGCTGTTTCTTCCTTTTGTGCCCAGCCACCGATTCGGCTGGAATTTCCCACCTTTGGTGAGTCTTGTGAGGCTGCTGATGTACTCACCTTCATTGAACAGTGTGAAAATTACCTGGAAATCCGACTGCTTCCTAGCTTAGAGCTTATTGGGACCCTGAGCACTGTGTTACGAGGTCCTGCTCTGAGCTGGTGGAAAGCTGAGAAAAGGAAGGTATCCGATTGGCAATCCTTCAAAAAAGCGTTCAGGACAGCATTTCTACCTGAGGATTACCTCACTGAGGTGGAAGATAAGCTGAGATCGATGGTTCAACAACCTGGACAACGTTTGAGGGATTTTGCTTATGATTATCGGGCCCTTTGTCTGAAGTGGAAATCAGAGGATGAAATAGTGAGTCGTGTTCTGAATAACATTAACCCCAGGGTGGCAGGATGTCTCAGAGGCACAGTGAGGACGATTGAACAGTTGGTAAAGGTGGGTTCCATGTGGAAAAGGACTGCATGGGGGCTAAAGATTACTGGAAAAAGGTTGACAGTTATAACAGCAAAGAAAAGATTGATAAGAAACTATCTGAACGTAGTACTTCAAAACATCTGGCTGGACTGAACAGCCAGGAGGAGCATAGATCAACTACTCCACTTCTGAAAAGGAATGCTTGGCAGTGGTCTGGGCAGTGGAGAAGTGAAGACACTATCTGGAGGGTAGGAGGTTTGATGTCTATACAGACCATGCTGCACTAGCTTGGGCCTTTAATTGTCCCAAGACCAGTTCACGTCTGACCCGTTGGACCCTACGCTTGCAGCAGTTTGAGTTTCAGGTTCATCATAGGAGGCCCTGATGCATTGTCCAGATCGCTTGAACCGGTGAGTGGAAAGGAAGCACAGTGTTTAGCAATAACAACACCAAAACATCCTTCTGATATACCACACACCATGGATGAAATAGCTCAAGCCCAACAACAAGATGAAACCGTTACTCGTCTGCAGTCTGAAACAAAAACAAGAAACGCAAAAAACCCACAAATTGCATTTGAAGTCCTCCAAGGTGTTTTATACCGTAAAGTGCCGGTGAAGAATAATGGGAACAAGTTCCAGGTTGTAGTACCTCAAACGTTAATTCCTGGATTTCTCCATTACTTCCACGATAATCCCTCTGGGGGGACACCTGGGTCAATTGAAAACGTTGCTGAGGCTGTTGGAAGTGTCATGGTGGCCTACTGTGTGTAAATATGTATGGCAGTATGTGAAAGGATGTAATAACTGTCAACAATACAAACATGACAATACTAAACCCAGTGGGCTTCTTCAAACCACTGAAGTAACAGAGCCTGGAGAAATGCTGGGGGTGGACTTGATGGGACCTTTCCCAAGTAGCAAAAAACAAAACACTTACCTGCTTGTCATTGTGGATTATTACACGAAATGGGTAGAATTATTTCCCCTTCGAGATAGTAAAGCTCCAAAGATAGTTAGGATATTGAGAGACGAAATATTTACCAGCTCGGGGGTACCAAAATACCTTGTGTCCGACCGGGGTGCCCAATTTACATCCAGTCTGATGTCTGATCTCTGTAAGACATGGGGATGTATCCAAAAGTTAACCACCAGTTATTATCCACAAACTAATCTTACTGAGCGCATAAACTGAACGTTAAAGACCATGATAGCTTCGTATGTGGGCCAGGACCATCTGCTATGGGATCAATGGCTTGTTGAGTTTAGTTTTGCTATTAACTCTGCTTATCAGGAGACAACAGGCAAAACACCAGCCGAGTTGATGATTGGTAGACAGCTACAGGGGCCATTAGAAAGACTGATTCATAGACATCCCTCACCTGACCAAACTGCTTATGATCTCGTTGAACGTCAGAAGATCATGGCAGAGGAAATTAAGAGGAGAGTCGAGGTCCAAAAGAACCGACAAGCAAGGTACTACAATTCAAGGAGGAAAGATACTCAGTTTCAGCCAGGTTATGTCGTCTGGGTGAAGACTCATCCTCTTTCGTCCGCTACAAACAAGTACTCTGCTAAGCTAGCACCCAAATGGGAGGGTCCAGCTGAGATATTAAAGAAGTTGGGGCCAATAAATTACACCATTCAGTGGGGCAATCCTTCAAAAACAGACAATATAAATGTTGTTAATCTTAAACGCTGGTATGGCCGCTCTCCTAGGATGCCGTCTGCTGGGGGTAGGGTCTATGTAGCAAAGCCTCATAAGGGATAAAATATTTATATTGTGATTGACCTATGTATTATGTCTTCATGGTATGTTGTTTTTTATGTGTATAGGTCTTTAACTCTGTAACGAACTCTCGCAAGATTCAGAGTGTGTCCTCACATAGCGCAACAACACGTCATCCAATAGAGGAAGATGGTAGTACATAGGGAGCGAACGGACCGTCATGAAAGGGAAGTTTTTGTGCCTTCATATCAAACCCCGGGACTTTTAAAATGGACTAGAGGTTGGGACCGAGAGATGTTGGTGGATTATCTATCTGTCTCATTGTGGAGCTTGGAGTTTTTTGGATTTGATGGCTCACCTTTGAGGATTTAAAACTGACACGGTCTTTACGAAGCTGCTTACGGACTTTTCTGCCTTACCGGTGAGACTGATTCAAACTTTGTTTCAACTATGCTGGACTGAAAAACTGTATGCCTCATGACCGCAATCATATGCAAATACACACGTGCTGGGTTTAGTGTGTCTTTGTAATCTTTGTAATCTTTGTAAACTTTGTTAACTTTGTAAATTTGTTATATACAGTTTGGTGCTTGAACGAATTGTGTGTGTGCTATTTTGCCTCCTTTATTTACTTCCTTAAAAAGATATATGATTTCTCTTGATGTAAAATTCCCAGTATAAAACGGGAAGTGTTACAACAGTGACCCTGATCTTCAGGGCTATTTGCACAAAGCCACAGCACTGGACCAAGGTTCAAGTCGTTGCCTTATCTGGAGGAAGCCACTGTTCAGAAAATATACAGTAATCTCACCACAAAGGCGATCGAAATTGAAAAGCAGTGTAACGACTGAGACAAATCAGACACAATTATTTGTTATATTTAGCAAATAATCTTTTAAACTCACTCTGGGATGTATGGTCCCATCCCCCCAACAAGGGCAAGAAGGGTCTTGGTTACCATGACTACGCTCAGATAAGTCGGTTTTATTGCTGTTAAAAACTGCTCATGTGGAAAAAGCAGTGGCCATAGAAAAGAGCCACAGCCCTTAAAACAGACTTTCCTGCATCGATTTATGGACAAACTGATCTATAAATGAACATGCACCCCAGGACACTGTGTGAATAATTTACTGGTGTACTATTATGTCTTTGATACTACAGTATGTATTTTATGATACAACCAACGGTCAGTGTAACCCCACCTGTATCGTGTCTCCTATCTATTTAATCTTCAATTAATGACTCACACTTTAGTGTGCATCACCTTCTCTTAGAATGCAGTGTGTGTTTGTTATATCTATCTGAGTATAAATGACACAAATGGCAAGGCCTATGTCTAATCACACTTGAGATAGAGTCATAAATCCTCCCAATAGAGGAATTATCCACTTGGAAAGTTCCCTTTTCTTATTGGTTGAGCCAACCCTGAAAGGTGGGACCTTTCTCTGGCTTTAAATGGTCTCTACACAAGCCCTTCCTTCTCTTGGCCTTCTCGGTACGTTCAGGGTGCTGTGCTGTCCTGCGTGGCCTCAGCAGGCCCAAGGGCTGCAGGCCTTGACTCACAACCAGCCATGTGCTCATGGAGAGAGAGAACTTTTAACCAGAACAGAGTCAAAACTAACCATGCAAGTTCATCATATCTTCTTCATTCAACGGAGAAGAAAACGATTGCAACTTCAGCGTTTGACACTCACAGAACCATCAAAATCCTTTTTCAGGAACTTCACGAAATGCTTTCACTGCAAAGGCTATGCAAGTATACATTTAATTAGGTGCTCTGAAAATAATAAACTGATGGTTCTTTTCATGTTCAATTAATATTTTCCGTAGCTTCATTTCATTTCCAGTTTCATTCTGTCACTTACCATCTACCCATTTATGTGTAATTTTTTGTATGTTAGTTATTTGTTTGTGATTTAGTTAATAAAACTTGTGCACAATATGTATTTGGTTATGATTTTCTGCTTGCAACAAAGTTTATTTTACGATTTATATTTTGACTACAGGCTCTTTGTAGTACTGTACAGTACAGACTACAGAAAAGTTAATGCCATTACAGAGAATGATGCGTACCCTTTACCCAACATCACTGAAATCTTGGAGTCATTATCTGGAGCGGCCATCTTTTCCACCATTGACCTTAACAGTGGCTACTGGCTGGTGAACATGGATCAAGAAAGTAAACCAAAGACTGCTTTCACAACTCCATCAGGACTGTTCCAGTTTTAATGTTATGCCATTTGGGTTAAAAAATGCCCCAGCAACTTTCCAAAGGCTAATGGAGAGTGTTTTAGGAGAATTGCGTTTAGACATTTATTTTGTCTACATTGATGACATAATTATTTACTCACCATCTGTAACCAAGCACTTCTTCGACCTCCAGGCTGTTCTTCACAAGCTGCAAATGGCTGGCCTAACCATTAATTATTATTTTTTTATTTTTAAAAACACGTTCTGCCTTCAGGAAATAACCTTTCTGGGACATGCTTATGCCAGCAGAACCCTGAACAAAGCAGAGACCAATTACTCAGCCACTGAAAAAGAGTGTTTGGCTGTAATCTGGGCCCTGGAAAAATGGCAGCACTACCTAGAGCACAAACTGTTCACTCTCATCACGGACCACTCAGCACTACAATGGGCAATGTCTTCCACAAAAACCACGAGTCGCCTCATCCGGTGGGCCTTGCGACTTCAGAGAATTGATTTTAACATTGAATATTGCAAAGGAAAACTAAGTATGGCACCTGATGTTCTGTCTCGGATTCGCACCAGTTGTAGCCTGTACACCAGCCAACAGGAGAATGCTGAACTTCCAATGTCTCCAGCCACAATCTGGGAGGAACAGCACAAAGACCCTGTAATCGCAAACACACTTCAAGCACTTGCAGAAAATGATTCCGCTCTCAAGGATCAGTATGAGATAGTGTTGGATAAACTCTATCACAAAACTCACCTGCCGAACAATAAAGTTCATTACAGAGTGTACATTCCTAACAGCCTTATGTCGTCCATTCTACAACACTACCACTCTAATACCTGGAGCGGTCATGTAGGTATTTATAAGACCTACAAGCGTATTCATGATGTTGCATTCTGGCCTGGAATGTGGACTGATATAAAACACCATGTTAAGAAGTGTGTTAAATGCCAGACCCTTAAGGGACAGAATCAGAAACCTATGGGCAAACTGCAACAAATCACCACCACCTGTCCCAACGAGATGCTTGGAGTGGACATTATTGGGCCAATGCCACGTATCACTCAGCAAAATGAGTACCTCTTGCTCCTTGTAGATTAAAGTGACGGAGAAATTGAGCCTTGCATGGTTCGCCTGCCTGGTGCAACATAATCCAGCCTGGTTCGCCTGCCTCAGGTATTAGTCTTGGTGTCCATCATCTTTTACCCCACGCCAAGTCTCCAAAATCTTTCTCGGGCCATGAATTTACACAGACTGCGTCACGCAGTCAACACACACACATACACGCTCATTACACACGCACACACCCACACACCAAATGCTTGTTTGATTATTTAATTTTTTTTTTTTTTTTTTACACTTCTTTCTTTTGGTTGAAATTGAACACGAAAAACTGAGTTTGAAAAAAAAAACGAACTTTAAGACATTGGTGAATCAAGGACACTCTTTTTTTTTTGTTGGGTGAAATCTAACTTGAACTGAACTTGAGCAGCAATATCCTTACTGTTTGTTTCATTCATTATTTTGTCATTTGTCATGTGAGGCAAAGAAAAAAAAAATCTGTGTGAAAATTGACATTTGTTTAATTTTTTTTATGTTTTTTAATTAAAAAAAAACATTTTTAAATGTTTTTGTGTGAAAAATGTTTTCTTAAATAGCAATTTAGTGTATTGGTGGTTTGAGATATTTTCTGGGAAACTGAACTTTTTTTTTTTTTACTTGACAAGTTTGACTTGTCTGGCGCCCGAACAATTTAAATTTAATTTACATTTATCAAATAATCAAATATGATTTGGGGCAGCCACCGTTACAAATGCAACATTCATATAGGCAAAGCACTCAATTTAAACAGCTCAAGTAAGCACTTCATCACTGACTACTGTATTTGATACAGTGGACCACATAGAACTTAAACAGAGACTGTATAGGGCTGGGCTTTGTGAGAAAACTGTTGGCTGGTTTGTTAATTACCTTACAGACAGAACTCAGTGTGTGCAGGCAGAGGGTTGTACTTCTCGCTATCTCCAAATAACAAAAGGCGTGCCCCAGGGGTCAGTCTTGGGGCCACTACTATTCATTCTTTATATAAATAACATTGATCATGACATGTCTGATGTAAAATTTCATTTTTATGCTGATGACACTATATTGTATCAAAGCAGATAGTCCTCTGACAAAGTCCTCTGACTCCATCTGACTGGCTGTGTAATGAGTTTCTCAAATCTTTCAGTGAAAAAATCAACAATATTTGCACAAATATTCATACCTTGCAGTCTGCTGATCCTACAGTTAATACCCCTAGTTTCTCTGGCACTCCTTTATCCAAATTCACTTTAGTACAACATGAGATGCTCTGCAACCAGGTTTCTAGTATGAAAGCTACCACTTGCATACTTGATCCCATGCCTGGTAGTCTGTATAAATCCTGCTTTGGTCCTTTATGCCCCTCAGTTCTTGTAATAATAAATGACTCTTTATCATCCGGGGAGGTGCCAGCAGCACTTAAAACTGCTGCGGTTACTCCCGTTTTAAAAAAGCAAAATTCCGAGGTGAAAAATCTGTCAAATTATCGCCCAATCTCAAATCTCTCATTTCTGTCAAAAATCTTGGAGGGTGTGGTTGCAGCTCAACTAAACAAGCACTTAATTGAAAATAAACTATTTGAGCCTCATCAATCAGGATTTCGAAAATTACACAGCACCGAGACTGCATTGGTGAAGGTCGCTAACGACTTACTAATTGCCTCTGATTCCGGCTCCACGTCTATTCTCATTCTCTTGGATCTCAGTTCAGCCTTTGATACTATTGACCATGCCCTATTACTCAATCGCCTCGAACATGTTTTTGGTTTATCAGAGACTGTTCTTGACTGGTTCAAGTCCTATTTCACTGACCGCAGTCAATTTGTTTTTATGGGTGGTTATAGGTCCAAAGTTGGTTCTGTTCATACGGGTGTTCCACAAGGATCAGTCTTGGGTCCTTTGCTCTTTAGTATGTACATCTATCCACTTGGTCAATTACTACATTCTCTCAATCTTAACTATCACTGTTATGCTGACGATACACAGATTTACATACATACTAGACCGGGTCAGCAAGTGAACGTTGGGCATCTTTCTAACTGTATTGCTGAGATAAAGACTTGGATGTCCAATAATTTTCTGGCACTAAACGGCTCAAAAACAGAAGTCATGCTCCTTGGATCTCCTCATCAGCTGCGAAAGGTTGGGTCCCCTACTCTATCTGTTGATGGCGTTGCATTGGAGTTTAAGACCAAATTAAAAAATCTGGGTGTCATATTTGACGCCACACTGTCATTTGAGCCTTTTATCCAGAATACAGTTAAAACATCATTTTATCACCTCAGAAATATAGCCCGGCTACGTCCCATGCTGTCCTTCTCTGTAGCTGAGAAGTTGATAAACTCTTTTGTCTTTTCGCGCATTGACTACTGCAATGGTCTTCTAGCTGGGGTATCTAAATCATCATTGGATAAATTGCAATATCTTCAAAATTCAGCTGCTAGAGTACTATCTGGGGCCAGGGCCAGGGACCATATAACCCCGGTCTTGGAGTGCCTGCACTGGCTGCCTGTTAGGTACCGTATTGATTTTAAAATCCTTATGCTGGCCTATAAATCTCTGCACAATCTGGCACCTCAGTATTTGACTAACTTATTAATCCCTTACACACCACGTCGCAATCTGCGCTCCTCGCAGAGTGGTCTTTTGGTTGTTCCGAAAACACGGCTTCATACGTGGGGTGACCGAGCATTTTCTGTCTATGCTCCTAAGCTCTGGAATTCTCTTCCGGCCAACATTAGGGAAGCAAAAACTTTAGTGACTTTTAAATCTCTTCTTAAAACATTTTATTTTAGGATTGCTTTTACATGATCATAATGTTATGTGTTTATTTTGTATTTACATTGTCTTACTCCTCTGCTGTTATGTCTGTCTGTAAAGCGCTTTGAGAAAGCTACTTTTAAAGGCGCTATACAAAATAAATATATTATTAGGGCCCAAGCCTTGAAAAGGCGAAGGCCCTATTGTTTTCCTTAGGATTATTAGGGCCCAAGCCTTGAAAAGGCGAAGGCCCTATTGTTTTCCTAAGGATTATTAGGGCCCAAGCCTTGAAAAGGCGAAGGCCCTATTGTTTTCCTAAGGATTATTCTTTATTATTATTATTATTATTATTATTATTATTATTCTTTATTATTATTTTACTACCTTTTGGGCACTTTTGGGGGCCTTAACGTGCTCGAAAACTCTTGAAACTTTGCACACGGGTCAGAACCCGCGGCCATCAGGGCCGGGCTGAAGATGGTACCCGGGCGTGGCAGGGGGGCTCGACAGCGCCCCCTGGAATGATGTTTGAACACTTGTCCATATATCAAACACGCTTGCATGTAATAATCTGAAACTCGGTACACTTATAGATCTCATCGGGCCGAACAACTTTCGCGCTCTAAGTTTTACGTCAGCCCAACAGGAAGTCGGTTATTATGGGTTGTTTGGAAAGTCATTTTCTATATTTTTCTTACGACTATTTGGGCAATTTTGGGGCCCTTAACGTGCTCAAAAACTCTTGAAACTTTGCACACGGGTCAGAACCCGCGGCCATCAGGGCCGGGCTGAAGCTGGTATCTGGGCGTGGCAGGGGGGCTCGACAGCGCCCCCTGGAACGGGGTCCGAAAACTTGGTCCATAAATCCAACACGCTTGCATGTAATAATATGAAACTCGGTACACATATAGATCTCATCGGTTCATATATCCTTTGTACTTTTACTTTTTACCCCAGCCCAACAGGAAGTTGGCTATTATGGTTTGTTTGGAAGCGTATGCCCCTGGAATTCGATATACTCCTCCTAGAGAATTCAACGAATCGCCACGAAACTCGGTCAGCATGAAGTCAAGACATTGAGGATGAAAAATTGCCAGGGGATTTTTGATATCTCGAACGGTTTGGCCGTGGCGAGGAAACGAATTTATGGCGAATAATGGAAACAGGAAGTGTGTTATAACTTCTGCATACATTAACTGATCTTGATGAAACTTCAACAGTGTGTTCGCTGTAAGAGGCCGATCACATGGATGTGACTATTGTGAGTCAAAGTTATAGCGCCACCAACTGGCAGCAGGAAGTGTGTCACTTTCAAAATGCTTTGAAATCACCCTCTTATTTTTACCCGATTTGCTTCAAACTTGATGTGTATAATGTAGACACTCGCCAGATGTAGACCTGTGAAAGGATTATTGATATCTTAGATACTGTTGCCATGGCAACGCAGCAAACTTTAATATTCTTTTTGGATGCTTTTGAGACTCTTAGCATGCCTGAAATTGCTTAAAATTGCATGAAACTCGACAGACAGATCACATTTATTAGCCAGTAGACATGTGCAAAGTTTCAGAAACGGGCGTGGTGCAGGGACTCAGTAGCGCCACCTTTTGACAAAAGAGGGGGAGTTAGGTCTATAGTTTTACCTACAATCATAAAACTCGGTACGCATATTGTTCAGATCAAACTGGACAACTTTCTAATTAACTGTCATTAGCTCAGACCAAGAGGAAGTCAGATATTTTAGTTTGAATGTGGATGTTTCTGAGAAATTTCTCTCCCTCTCTCTCCGTCTCTGTGTGTGAGGGATTTGTGTATTGCTTTTAATGGATTTCAAGGTTTCAGGGGCTTTTGGGGCTCTTAACGTGCTCAAAAACTCTTGCAATTTTGCACACAGGTCAGAACCCACGGCCATCAGGGCCGGGCTGAAGCTGGTACCCAGGCGTGGCAGGGGGGCTCAACAGCGCCCCCTTGAACGGGATCCGACTATTTGGTCCATATATCAAACACGCTTGCATCAATTAATATGAAACTCAGTACACATATAGATCTCATCGGGCCGAACATCTTTCCCCCGGTCAAGTTTTACGCCAGCCCAACAGGAAGTCGGCTATTTTGGGTTGTTTGGAAAACGTTTGCTGTGGAATTTAAAGTACTCCTCCTAGGCAATTCATTCAATCATCGCCAAACTCGGTGTGCATGAAGTCAAGACTTTGAGGATGCTAAATTGCGGACGGATTTTTGATATCTCGAACGGTTTGGCCGCGGCGAGGAAATGAATTTCCATGACTAAAATAGGACATATAAAGTGTGTTATAACTTAGTTAGTTTTACCTACAGTTACAAAACTCAGCGTGTATATTCTTCTCCTCAAGCTGAACAAATTTCTAATTTACAGCCATTAGCTCAGACCAACAGAAAGTCAGATATTGTAGTTTGAATGTGGACATTTTCTCTCTCTCTCTCTCTCTCTCTCTCTCTCTCTCTGAGCCAATATGGCAAGCCGTTTTAACATTTAATCATTTTAACCTACTAGTCTCTATTTTCATGCTACTAGTACTTATTTTTTAGATACTAGTATCTATTCAGTTAAGTACTAGTACTTATTCATTAGCGACTAGTGCTTGTTCTTTAGTACTAGTGCTTGTTCTTTAGATACTATTGCTTATTCTTTAGATATTCTTTTGAATATGTATTAGAAGCTAATGAATAAGTTCTGGTATCTATTTAATAGGTACTAGTATCTAATGACTTAGTACTAGTGTTTATTGAATAAATACTAGTATTTATTAATAGGTACTAGTATCTAAAAAATAAGTACTAGTACCTAATGAATAACTACTAAAATGTAATATATATGTACTAGTCACAATTGGAATACATACTAGTCAGAACTGAATAGTTGATATCTAAATGACAGATCCCCATAGAAGTCAATGGCAAAAAAAAAATGTCTTACTAGTAACAAAAGAATAGTTACTAGTCACTATTGAAATAAGTACTAGTATCTAATGAATAAGTACTAGTATCTAATAATAAGTACTAGTAACTAATGAATAAGTACTAGTAACTAATGAATAAGTACTAGTAACTAATGAACAAGTACTAGTATCTAATGATTAAGTACTAGTACCAATTTAATAGCAACTACAATCTAATGAATAAGTACTAGTAACGAATGAATATGCACTAGTATCTAATAAATAAGGACTAGTATGTAATGAATAAGTACTAGTATCTTTAAAAAGATACTGTGTGTGTGTGTGTGTGTGTGTGTGTGTGTGTGTGTGTGTGTGTGTGTGTGTGTGTGTGCGTGCGTGTGTGTGTGTGTGTGTGTGTAGGGGAGGGGGCTAGATTAACCATTTCACTGCTGTGTGGTTTGGCCTGCATTGAAAAGGAAAATAAATGTCTTAAGCCTTGTATTTTTTAAATAAGTTTTATTAATAAAGTAAAGGCATATAACCAGTTTAATTGTAGTGCATTAACAATAGTTTTATATAATTAGTTTATTAATTAAATTAACTTGGTCCATAAACTTGGTCTGAAAATTTGGTCCATAAATCAAACACACTTGCATGTATACTATGTACTATAATAATATAACACTTGGTACACATATAGATCTAATCTGGCCGTACAACTTTCGTGCTCTATGTTTTAAGCCAGCCCAACAGAAAGTGGGCTATTTTGGTCTGAATGTGGATGTTTTGCAAAACCAGCTTGTACATTTTTACTCACTCCTCTTAAGTGGTTTATTTTATTCCCACCAAACTTTTTCAACATGATGAAAATACATTAAAGATGCTAAATTGTGAACGCATAATGAATATCTCAAATGGTTTTGCTATGGTGAGGGATTAAAGAAATGTAAAAAAGAATCAGGAAACGTCTCATATCTTTCTAAAATGTAATTATACACCATTTAGTTTTATATAAAATTATACAAAAATATTACAACTAAACCCATTTTATTCTTTTTTTTCAATTCAAGAAGTATGAAAAAGTTTAAAACAGGCTATTTAGTGCTATCTGAAAAAATCATTCATAGGGCTATACTGCCCTCTTGTGTCCAAAATGATATCAACATAGTACATAAAACTATTTTATCAGGTATGCCTATTGTATTTATATATAAATATATATAAGGTATATGGCTGTGATGATATTTTCCCACCGGTTAACCGACGTGTGACACCAGCGAGGGCTTCTAAATCACTAATATAAAAGTGAAAGTAAGTACGGACGTCTGCACGGACATTGATTATGGTGGCGCTCGCAGTGCGCTGGAATGAATTCCTATTCCTATTCCTAAGTTAAGTTTTTTTAGAAATTAACTAAAAAACGCTCTGTTCTGCTCACTCCTCGCGTTGGACGCGCACCGTTATGAATGCCTGTGCAGCCGTGAGCTTTTTTGCTTGAAATTATTTTACAAAAACATGTGCTATATTTCAGATCAATATATTTGTTTTCCTTAAAATTATTCTCATCTGAATTATAAAATATGTATTTTTGTATATGTATTTTTTGTTCTGTTATATATGTATTTTTGATATGTGCCCTCGATGCGCACTTTTGCAGAGCCCACACTGATGCAAACTCTACAGCACACTTCTTTTCGACAGTCAAAGCAGGGTTACGTTTTTGCACGTCGTGCACAATAACCCTAAAGGCACCGGGGTTGCGGCTTGTTTTTATATATATATATATATATATATATATATATATATATATATATATAAATATAGCTGCGAGCAGCGATGAAGGGCCAAAGCCGGCGGTACCGCCACCCTGGTGCACCAGGGTTGCGGTGCCACCGGCTTGGGCCCGTAATCGCTGCTCGCAGCTATATTTTATTATTATTATTATTCTTTATTATTATTATTTTACTACCTTTTGGGCACTTTTGGGGCCCTTAACGTGCTCGAAAACTCTTGAAACTTTGCACACGGGTCAGAACCCGCGGCCATCAGGGCCGGGCTGAAGATGGCACCCGGGCGTGGCAGGGGGGCTCGACAGCACCCCCTGGAACGGGATTCGAAAACATGTCCATATATCAAACACGCTTGCATGAATTAATCTGAAAATCGGTACACATATAGATCTCATCGTTTCATATATCCTTCGTACTCTTACTTTTTACGCCAGCCCAACAGGAAGTCGACTATTATGGGTTGTTTGGAAACTCGTGCTCAGGAATTTGAAACACTTCTCCTAGGGAATTCACCCGATCGTCACCAAACTCGGTGTGCATGAAGTCAAGACATTGAGGATGAAAAATTGCCAGGGGATTTTTGATATCTCGAACGGTTTGGCCGTGGCGAGGAAACGAATTTATGGCGAATAATGGAAACAGGAAGTGTGTTATAACTTCTGCATACATTGACTGATCTTGATGAAACTTCAGCAGTGTGTTCGCTGTAAGAGACCGATCACATGGATGTGACTATTGTGAGTCAAAGTTATAGCGCCACCAACTGGCAGCAGGAAGTGTGTCACTTTCAAAATGCTTTGAAATCACCCTCTTATTTTTACCCGATTTGCTTAAAACTTTATGTGTATAATGTAAACACACGGCAGATTTAGACCTGTGAAAGGATTATTGATATCTTAGATACTGTTGCCGTGGTAACGCATCAAACTTTAAGATTCTTTTTTGATGCTTTTGAGACTCTTAGCATTCTTGAAATTGCATGAAACTCGACAGACACATCACATTTATTAGCCAGTAGACATGTGCAAAGTTTCAGAAACGGGCGTGGTGCAGGGGCTCAGTAGCGCCACCTTTTGACAAAAGAGGGGGAGTTAGGTCTATACTTTTATCTACAATCTTAAAACTCAGTATGTATATTGTTCATATCGAGCTGGACAACTTTCTAATTTAAAGTCATTAGCTCAGACCAACAGGAAGTCAGATATTTTGGTTTGAATGTGGATGTTTTGGAGAATTTTCTCTTCCTCTGTCTCTGACCCTACGTCTCTCCGTGTGTTTGAGGAGAGGGGGGTTTGTCTGCTGAGTGAGAAAGCTTTTATTTTTGTTTTTCAAGGTTTTGGGGCCCTTAACAAGCTCGAAAACTCTTGAAACTTTGCACACAGGTCAGAACCCGCGGCCATCAGGGCCGGGCTGAAGATGGTACTCGGGCGTGGCAGGGGGGCTCGACAGCGCCACCTGGAATGGGATTCGAACACTTGTCCATATATCAAACATGCTTGCATGTAATAATATGAAACTCGGTACACTTATAGATCTCATCGGGCCGAACAACTTTCGTGCTCTAAGTTTTACGACAGCTCAACAGGAAGTCAGCTATTATGGGTTGTTTGGAAAATGCATGCTTTTATTTTTGATATACTTCTATTAGAGAATTAATCCAAACGCCACGAAACTCGGTCAGCGTGAAGTCAAGACATTGAGGATGCTAAATTGCGGACGGATTTTTGATATCTCGAACGGTTTGGCCGTGGCGAGGAAATGAATTTATGACTAAAAAAGGACACATAAAGTGTGTTATAACTTAGATAATTTTACCTACAGTTACAAAACTTGGCGTATATAATGTTCTCATCAAGCCGAACAACTTTCTAATTTACATCCTTTAGCTCCGACCAACAGAAAGTCAGATATTGTGGCTTGAATGTGGATTCTGAGAATTTTCTCTCCCTCTCTCTGACAGAGAGAATGCACCCTGCCATTCTTTATGTGTGTGTGTCTGTGTGTCTGTGTGAGGAGGGGGAGGGGGGGGGGGTCTCTTCGGGTGATAGTTTAAACACAAATTCATACATAGGGCCATACTGCCCTCTTGTGTCCAAAATTGTATTTATACGCACTTTTATTTATTTATTACATGTATTACGCACACACACACACAGTTCGATCGCGCCCGCGCCTCTCTCTCTCTCTCTCTCTCTCTCTCTCTCACACACACACACAGTCTCTCTCTCTCTCTCACACACACACACAGTTCGATCGCGCCCGCGTCTCTCTCTCTCACACACACACACACACACACACACACACAGTTCGATCGCGCCCGCGCCTCTCTCTCTCTCACACACACACACACACACAGCTCGATCGCGCCCGCGTCTCTCTCTCTCTCTCTCTCTCTCTCTCTCTCACACACACACACACACACACACACACACACAGTTCGATCGCGCCTCTCTCTCTCTCACGCACACACACAGTTCGATCGCGCCCGCGCCTCTCTCTCACACACACACACACACACACGCACACGCACATACACACACACACACACACAGTTCGATCGCGCCCGCGCCTCTGTCTCTCTCTCTCTCACACACACTTTGCAATGATGTTGTCCTCTATGAACAAAATGACGGAGTGTTTTTGTTTCCACTGTTCGATCGCGCCCACGCCTCACACACACACACACACACACACACACACACACACAACATATAAACAGTTGTGTACTTTTTTTTTTTTTTAGAATTCTTTGATGAACGTAAAGTTAAAAACAACAGCATTTATTTGAAATAGAATCTTTTGTAACATTATAAATGTCTTTACTGTCACTTTTTATCAATTTAATTCCTCCTTGATGAATAAAAGTATTGATCCATTTTATTTATTTCCCCCAAAAAATAAAATAAAAATTCTTACTGACCCCAAAGTTTTGAACGGTAGTGTTTAATGTTACAAAAGATTATTTTTCAGATAAATGCTGTTCTTTTGAACTTTCTATTCATCAAAGTATCCTGAAATAAAAATGTAAATAACTGTTTTCAACATTGATGATAATGAAAAATGTTTCTTGAGCATCAAATCATCATATTATACTGATTTCTGAAGGATCATGTGACACTGAAGACTGGAGTAATGATGCTGAAAATTCAGCTTTGATCACAGGAATAATTTACACTTTACTATATATTTACATAGAAAACAGCTGATTTACATTGAAATATTATTTCACAATATTACTGGGTTTGTTTTGTATTTTTAATCAAATAAATGCAGCCTTGGTGAGCATAAGTGACTTCTTTTAAAAACATTAAAAATCTTACCGACCCCAAACTTTTGAACGGCAGTGTATATATTTATAGCTACGAGCAGCGATTACGGGCCCAAGCCGGTGGCACCGCAACCCCGGTTATAGCGCCACCAACTGGCAGCAGGAAGTGTGTCACTTTCAAAATGATTTGAAATCACCCTCTTATTTTTACCTGATTTGCTTCAAACTTCACTACTATAATGTAAACACACGGCAGATGTAGACCTGACCTTTCAGAAGGTTGCTTACACATACTTTGTGATTGATATGTGCCCTCGATGCGCACTTTTGCAGAGCCCACACCAATGCAAGCTCTACAGCACACTTCTTTTCGACAGTCAAAGCAGGGTTACGTTTTTTTGCATGTCGTGCACAATAACCCTAAAGGCACCAGGGTGGCGGTGCCACCGGCTTTATATATATATATATATATATATATATATATATAAATATAGCTGCGAGCAGCGATGAAGGGCCAAAGGCGGCGGTACCGCCACCCCGGTGCCTTTAGGTAACTAAAGGCACCGGGGTTGCGGTGCCACCGGCTTGGGCCCGTAATCGCTGCTCGCAGCTATATTTATTATTATTATTGTATTGCTCTGCACCCACCGCAGACCGGGCCCTCTCCCAGTTACAACTTGCTTTTAACACGCTTCAACAGAATCTTTATGATTTAAAACTTGTTTTAAACGCAGATAAAACTAAAGTCATGCTTTTTTCAAATTCAAAATCGAAGTCAAATCTCCCGTCAATCCTTACTTCCCAGGGTATGAAAACTGAATGTGTTTCTAAGTACAGGTACCTTGGTATTTTAATTGATGAATCTCTTTCTTTTAGTCTTCATATTCAGCAGCAAACAAAAAGATTAAAACTTAAATTAGGATTTTACTTCAGAATCAAATCCTGCCTTTCGTTTAAATCTAGAAAGAGGCTGGTTGCTGCCACGTTTATGTCTGTACTTGACTATGGTGATGTTTTATATATGCATGCGTCATCTCAAAGTTTACATGCACTGGACACTGTATACCATGGATCTCTGAGGTTCATCACTGGTAGGAAAGCCCTCACTCACCATTGTGAACTGTATGAACGTGTTGGATGGTCCTCACTATCAACCCGGAGACTTCAACACTGGCTTATCTTCATCTACAAGGGTATTTTAGGTCTCCTTCCATCCTACCTTTTGACCTATATCAGTATAAATAGTACCGGGACTTATAATCTTCGTTCCCAGAATCTTTTCCTGCTATCTGGCCCAAAGGTCAGAACTGAGCTAGGAAAAAAGGCTTTTAAGTTTGCGGCTCCCTCTGCTTGGAACAATTTACAGAAATCCTTGAAAATTACTGAGCTCGTCTCATTGGTTGCTTTTAAGAGGTTGTTGATTGACATGGAGGCAGCCACATCTGGCTGCAGATGTTTTACCTAACGTGTTTTTATGATTCTGGTTGACTTTGAAAGATTTGCTGTGTCAGTTGTTTTATGATTCTAGTGTTTTTGCATATTTTATGTTTGTATGTACTGTATATGTGGTTTAGTACTGCTGCCTGTCTTGGCCAGGACACTCTTGAAAAATAGATTTTTAATCTCAATGAGTTTTTTCCTGGTTAAATAAAGGTTTAAATAAATAAATAAAATCACTTTGTCCAATGCAATACTTTGTTTAATTCAAGCATTAATTACTTTCAAAGCTCCACAGATCGCATAATTCAGTGGAAAATTAATACATGTTATAGTTCTGTGAATAAATGTCAAGTAAACATTTAAGAATACATCCATATTTCACTTAATGTTCACACTTTTAGAATAAATGTTCGCTGTTTAGTGATATTCTGTGACAAAAACGGGAGCAGAAACGATTGAACAGGCTCCTTATTGACAATATCAATAATTCCTGTCTTAATTTTTTGGGTTTAAAGTGCACATCTGACACAAATTACTGCCATTGTGTGATTTATATTGTAAAAGAGTGGTCAAATATTAAACATGAAGTCTCAACTCGAATCAATTTCTAAGTTGAAAAAGTTGAAGACACAATTAAAGTGGCGTGCATCAGGTGTGGTGAATGGGGGAATGGACATTGCTGTGTGAGATCCCTCAAAAGTGTTTAAATATCTTTCAATAGTTTTTTTGTTGTTTGATTGTTGTTTTCTAAAAAAAAAAAATAAGGAGAGGGGCTCTATGACTACCTCTAGATAGGCACGACTACGCCACCCTGTTTAACAGGGAAATATTACTACTCATGAATTTAATAATCCACAAAAAGGACACACAGGAACGTTATTATCGAGGAAGGGTCAGAGACGTGTATACAAAAGTACAAAAGATTTTATTATAATCAGCAACAATTTTAAGACAACATTAAAAGACTGGGTCATCATGCAACACTCTCAACACTCAAGAAGTCAAGGAGGAAGCTGAGGCTTAACAATGGCAGTTACACAACTTTAGGGAGCACAAGGCCCCTATAATCACTCTTACCAACCTGTACACCGGTATCACACACACACTCCAATACGGTCAAGCATGAACGCACAACACTCAGTGACAAAACCTCCACCACAGCACGTGAGGGCCTACTAGCGGCCTGCCTTGAAGCCTCGGCTCCTGTAATGAGAGCAGAAATTTCTGCACTGATCTCAACATACAACAAGGACACTTAACTACAAAAGAAAACACACAAATAATAAACATTTAAATCAACAAACCAGAACACAAATGATGATGTTCAAGATTTAGTACCAACACTGGGTGTATGTAGTACAAAACTCTGCTTCTAACAATATTTTCAGAAGCAAAACAGACTTAAGCAAACCGAAACATTCATAAATAAATACACAGAAAAAAAAAAAAAAATATATATATATATATAAACAGCAAATCACACAATTTGAAAGACTAGTTGGAGAAACAACCCAGGGCCTCAGGCATGTCCCCGGGCCTCAGCCCCTGCCTCGACAGGATATCTGCTCCCACATTATCAACCCCAGGAATATAAATGGATCTAACAGAGAGAAATTTATCCTGGGACCACAGAAGGATCTGATGTGCCAATCTAGAGAGAGGGTGCGATTTCAGACCTCCTTGGCGGTTGATATAAGAGACCACCGACATAATGTCTGTATTAACAAGAACATGATGACCTCTGAGGTCTGCAAGGAAGTGCCTCAGGGCAAAGAATACGGTCAACATCTCCAAGCGATTAATGCCATGAGAGATGATGGTCCTTCCAAGCACCTCGGGTGTAACGGCCCTCCATAACCGCACCCCAGCCCATGAGTGATGCATTCGTGGTCAAAGTCTTTCTCCGACACGGAGCTCCCAGAACCGGGCCTTGAGACAGGAACCATGGTTTCTTCCACATGACGAGAGAACGAAGGCATCTGCGCGTAACTCTGATCAAGTGAAAGGGGTTCCTCAGTGGAGAAAACCCCTTGGTCCTGAGCCACCACTGCAAGGCCCTCATATGGAGCAGACCAAAAGGAATTACGATGGAATCTGCAGCCATGAAGCCCAAAACCCCTTGGAAGTGTTTGACAGTGATGGCCTGGCCTACCCTAATACCCTTAATTGTGGTTAAGATAGTATGTATACGAGCAGGAGACAACTGTGCCCGCACCGTGACTGAGTCCCACTCTACTCCCAAGAACGTAGTCCTCTGAAGAGGAGTTAAGGAACTTTTCTTCACATTGAGTCTCAACCCCAAGCACCTCAGATGTCGCAAAACAGCATCTCGATGTTGAATCGCCAGTTCTTCTGACTGAGCCAGAATGAGCCAGTCATCTATACAATTTAGGATACGGATCCCCTGAAGTCTCAATGGAGCAAGGGCAGCATCCATACATTTAGTAAAGGTGTGAGGAGATAAGGCTAGGCCGAAAGGAAGAACCCTGTATTGATAAGCTTTACCCCCAAAAGCGAATCTAAGGAACCTCCTATGATGTGGGATGATGGAAATATGAAAATAAGCATCCTTAAGATCTATCGTCACAAACCAGTCCTCGGATCTGATTTGTTGAACGATCATAAGTATCATTTTGAACTTAAATCTCCTCAAAGATTTGTTCAATACCCTAAGATCTATAATGGGATGCAGCCCACCATCCTTTTAAGGAACTATGAAGTAACGGCTGTAGAACCCGGACTTCTTGTGGTGGGGGTGGGGGGGGTGGGGGGGGCACATATTCTATGGCCTCCTTGGCTAAGAGGGACTGAACTTCTTGTTCCATCACCTGATCTTGGTCAGGAGATACCAGTGTATGAGTAACACCACTAAATCTAGGTGGTCTATACTGGAACTGGATTCTATATCCTTTCTCAACTGTATTCAGGACCCACTGAGATATATTTTGAAGATCCTTCCAGGCGTCTAAATAATCTACAAGGGGGATCAGTCTCTCAAGTCTGACCTCAAGTGTCGTAATATTTTCGGTGAATTTTCTGGCAGGACCTAACTGAATAATTTTCTCTACAGGCCTCGTAAGAGGTAGCGGATGTGTCAGAGCCATAGATGTTAGAGGAACACTGTGTACAATACATTCGCTGGAAATCGATGCGTTCCGAGGCACACTTGGCGGCGGGAAGCAACATCGATTTCCTGAGGGCTCTGCGGGGCAAAGTTTATAATGCTCACGCGGGGGGGAGCGCCCTCAGAGGCCTGAGCATCGCATCAAGGCCTCCTAGCCGAGGCCTTCCTAGCCTGAATAACAGTCCTCAGATCTGTTTTCGGCTTAGAAGGCTTCGGCTGAGAGTGTTGCCTCTGGCTCCAGGCCTTATACGTGGGGGGGTCGCCGATCTCCAGGCGATTTAGCCATAAAAATCTCTCTGTGACGACTAGTGCTGCCATAGAACGGCCAATGGCACGGGCCGTCTCTTTAATAATACAGAGAGATAAGTCAGTCACTCTACGAAATTCAGTAACACCGTCGAGTGAGACCTCCCAGTTATCATCCACCTCTTTGAGGAGGTCAGCCTGGTATGCCAGTAATAGTGTAGGCATGCACCGGCTTGACCCACCGGCATATATGCTTTCCCTAACAAATTCGATGAACAAGATTTGGAGGGAAGTGTCTGAGCTATCAGGGGTGACTCAATGTCGGCGAGAAATATTTCGCAAAATATTCCTCTACCCGAGGCATCACCTCATAACCATTCTCATTAGATTCCTTAATGGATGTAAATATATACATGGGGGAAAATAATTGAGATGAACATGGATTTTTCCCACAATCTCGATATCTCAGTATGGAGATCAGTGAAAAAGGGAAGGCTCTGACACGAAGACTGTGACTGGGTCTGCAAGAAGCGCTCATTCATTTTATTTTTCTTAGTCGCTTCCTGCTTATTAAATGGCCATTCAACATTTAATTTAGCCACTGCCCTGGTTACAACCTCCAGCAACTCCTCAATAACGGGAATATGGCGAACCTGTGTTGAGATTATCTAACTCCTCGGGGCCAGATAAATCAAACATCGGGTCTTTAACACGGTCGGAAGAAGCCGCAGCGCGGGCTTCCGAACCTTGCACGAGACCAGTGGATCTGGTAAATAGACACTGAGAAAGGGTCGCAACCGTCTCAGTATTATATGCCAGCCCCACGTGCGAATCCCATGCATACAAGCGGCGCGCTGCCTCGACAGCCGCGAGACCTGACGCACTGGAAACGCGAGCCTGATCTATTTGATTGAACAGGCTCAAATGGGAGCAGAGCTCTTTCATATAAAAAACAGTTTGCACAGACAGCGCCCTCGAGCGCTGCCTGTGCATGCTCCGCTCCCAGACAAACTACACAGAGTGAGTGTGTGTCACCCTCGCTTAAATAACGCGGGCAAAGGGACGCACACTGACTGAATAGTTTCTCCTTATTGTTCGCCATAATATATATATATCAGAGTGACAGACAACACCAAATAAGACAAACAGGTTGACACAGAAGGCTTGCTGAAGACCAGAAGCTGATGCTGTTATGATCCGGTGTCCTTTTATAGCTTCCGCATCGCCGTCACATGCGAAGTCACGAGTGACGTGATTAGGCTACGCCAATCAAGATTGAATAGTTGACTTCAGACGCTTCATGCCGAAGGCATTCCCCAATGTGTCGATTCTCGACACAGCGCGAGTTCCCTCGAAAGGAACTACAAAACGGGGATATAGCTCCTTATAAAAACATGGAGTTCCACAATATCCATAGATCTCTAATAGTTTGAACTATTATAAGTCAAGTCAAGTCACCTTTATTTATATAACGCTTTTTACAATACAGATTGTTTCAAAGCAGTTTACAGTGATAACAGGAAAATAATGCAACAAAGTTTGTTTCTGCAGTACAGAAGATCTAGAAGAAAATAGCGTCATAGTCTAGCTTAAGTTCAGTGATGGTTAATTTTTGTTATAAAAGTTATTAATGTAGTTCATTTAAACAGTGCATCCAGAAAGTATTCACAACGCTTCACTTTTTCCACAGTTTGTTACAGCCTTATTCCAAAATGGATTAAATTAATTATTTTTCTCAAAATTCTACAAACAATACCCCATAATGACAACATGAAAAAGTTTATTTATAATATGTGAAAATGTATTAAAAAAATAAAAACAAAAAAAATCACATGTACATAAGTATTCACAGCCTTTACCATGACACTCAAAATTGAGCTCAGGTGCATCCTGTTTCCATTGATCATCCTTGAGATGTTTCTACAACTTGATTGGAGTCCACATGTGGTAAATTCAGTTGATTGGACATGATTTGGAAAGGCACCTGTCTATATAAGGTCTCATAGTTAACAGTGCACCAGGACTCCTCCTAGAGCTGGCCGCCCGATCTAACTAAGTGATCGGGGGAGAATGGCCTTAGTCAGGGAGAGCTGACAGAGCTCCAGCATTTCTCTGTGGAGAGAGGAGAACCTTCCAGAAGAACAACCATCTCTGCAGCACTCCACCAATCAGGCCTGTATGGTAGTGGCCAGACGGAAACCACTCCTCAGTAAAAGGCACATGACCTGGATACGGCCTGGATCAGGCTGACTACACTAAACCTCGGAATAAACAGAAAGACTAACAGATGTCATTCTTCTAATGATGTAACGAGTACATCAGGTGTTATAGAAAGTGTTCCCGGTACTGGCTGACCTAGTTTATGCAGCCTAACAATCATTTAACTGATTTGAATAATAGGAATGTATAATTTTTATTTACTGAGTGTGTCTGCTTCTCAAACAATGCTAGGAAGACTATTCCAAAGTTTAGGTGCTAACTAGGAAAATGATCTACCTCCTGCTGTTGATTTTGATATTCTAGGTATTATTAACTGGCCAGAATTTTGAGATCGCAATAGACCTGAAGGACTATAATCCGTTAAGAGCTCGCTCAAGTACTGGGGAGCTAAACTGTTTAGTGCTTTGTAAGTAATCAGCAATATTTTAAAATGTATACAATGTTTAATAGGAAGCCAATGCAGTATTGACAGAACTGGGCTAATATGGTCATACTTCCAGGTTCTAGGGAGAACTCTAGCTGCTGCGTTTTGGACCTGCTAGAATTTGTTTATTAAGAATGCAGGGCAACCACCCAGTAGAGCATTACCATAATCTAGCCTTGAGGTCATGAATGTGTTACACATGTAGAAAGGAGCAGGCGTCGTTTCTGGTGCAACACATTTAATAAAGGGGTTTTGCATGCAATCCTGCAAGACAGATATAACAGTATAATAGTCAATCACAAGTGGAGCATCTCAATTCGGTGTGTTCTCTATCTGCTCGTCTCTGTATTAACTGCTATATTACGCTTATCAAATTCAGTATAACATTTCTAATTGCTCAGTATAACATTTTCTGTTGTTCACTAAACTAAATTAACATTCACTTGCAAATACAGTTTGCATATCAAGTATGTGAACATTATCTTGACCCATAACACAAAAAAAATAACAAATGACCCTTTTTAACTTAATTTGAACCCATACATTTCCCTTTGTCTGTTAAACACTTTCTAGAGTACATACATTCTCTTTTCCAGCATGACTTGTTTACTCTAAATAACACATTGCACTTTAATGTTCTCTAATGTGACATTTCACGACCCTTTTATACAATTATCGAGCAAATCACGTCGTTTGAGTTTCCATTAACTCTAATGCCCCCGCTGCATACAATTTGCACAAAATGGCGGACACCCGCGAACCCCACGTGCGTTACTAAACTCGCGTCACTTAAACTATTAATTTACCCATCAATATCATACAACAACTAAATAAACATTACTGTGCATACTGTGTTTCCATAGCTTTTGCACAATACCGATTCTCGTTTCACGTACAAGCTTTCATTACCGTTGTGTCTGATCACGCTCTATCCACGAGTAATAACAATACAATTTTAGTGCTCAAAACCTACTTAACACAACAAAATACTAAACATAACTGTTACTGGACCCCTTAACTTGTAATTAACGTAAGCAATCTTACCTGCAAGACAGATATAACAGTATAATAGTCAATCACAAGTGGAGCATCTCAATTCGGTGTGTTCTCTATCTGCTCGTCTCTGTATTAACTGCTATATTACGCGTTATTGAGCAGACCTTGGTGAGAGCTCCCTCTAGCGGTTTGGATAATTTATGCCACAGTATACACATGAATAAATACCATTCTTGCAGGTCTCTATTAAGGCAACTAAACAGGAGTCCAAAATACACTTCAAGCGCTTTCAGAAATTTAGTCTGAATATATTACTCTGAATATAAATGTATAACAGTCTCAAATTTTAAAGTGGGGGGGGATCTTCCGTTTTAATGACTTTAATTTACATTAGTGCCACAAATGCATGAACTTACGGTTCCACATTTTTCATTGAAAGCATATGTCGTAATTTAGATATATTTTTAAGATGGAAGAATGCAGTTTTACAGATGCTAGAAACGTGTAACGAAGAAACTGTTAGAAACTGTAACGAAGACGTGACAGAGTATCCATCAAGTGTTAGACACTATTCTAGGATACTATGTGCAGAAGTTTTTTGTTCAATAATTAGAAACTCAGAAACTTAGAAACCTTTTTTTCAGAATTAAGTAGTAGGAAATTACTCATCCTCCAATTTTTTATATCAGCTATGCTTTCCGTTAATTTTCTGAATTGGGAAGTTTAGTTGGGGCGCAAAGAAATATAGAGCTGGGTATAAAAACATAACAGTGAAAACTAATTCCATGCTTCCAAATATCTCCCAAGTGTAGCATGTACAGGGTGAAAAGCACCTACATATCCTAATGACAAAGTTGAATTAATGATTTTAAGTAGAGGATCTATGACCTCTGGAAGCATCTCTTTCAGTAGCTTAGTCAGTATAGGGTCTAACATACATGTTGTTGATTTAAATGATTTAACAAGTTTAGACAATTCTTCCTCTCCTATAGTAAGGAATGAATGGAATTTTTCTTTAGCAACACTACAATGCACTGTCGGATGCGATACTGTAGATGTTTGTATAGTTATTATTTTCACCATAATATTATCAATCTTTCAAGTAAAGAAGTTCATAAATTCATTACTGCTAGGCTGTTTGTAAACGTCAGAAGTTGAAGGTTTGTTTGTTTTCTTCTAAGAGAAATGAAAAATAAGCAGATCTAGCAGTTTCTCTCTCTCAAAAGGCCTTTATGTATGCAATTGTTCTCTCTTTCCACGAAATGCAAAAAACCTCAAATTTTGTTTTCTTCCAGCTACGCTCAATTTTTCTGGCTGCTCTCTTGAGGGCTCGTGTGCTCGTTGTACCACGGCATTGCACTATTTTCTTTAATCTTCTATAAGTGTAAAGGAGCAACTGTGTCTAAAGTGCTGGAAAAGAGAGAGTCAGTTGTTTCTGTTGCAACATCGAGTTATTCTAAGCTATCTGTGATACTGAGGAGATGAAACAGGAAGATGATCAGGAAGATTATTTATAAAGCAACCTTTAGTGGCAGAAGTGATGGTTTTACCATATTTGTAACAGGGAATCGGCTTTGCAGCCTTGGCTAAATTAAGTATACACGAGACTAGATAATGATCTGAGATGTCATTGCTCTGCTGCAAAATTTCAATGGCATGAACATTGATTTAATGTGACAGTATTAGATCTAAAGTATGATTACGACAATGAGTGGGTCCTGACATGTGCTGTCTAACTCCAATATAGTTATAGAATGTCTCTAAATGCCAATCCCAATATGTCTCTTTCATTATCTACATGGATATTAAAATCACCAACAATTAGGACTTTATCTGCAGCCAGTACTAACTCTGATAGAAAATCAGCAAATTCTTTGGTAAAGTCTGTATGATACCCTGGTGGCCTGTATACAGTAGCCAGCACAAATGTCAAATGGTATTTATCATTTACACTAGATACATTGTTACATTAAGCACCAGCACTTCAAAATAATTATATTTGAAACTAGACTTCTCAGTAATACTGAAGATATTACTATAAATAACAACAACACCTCCCCCTTTGCCTTTCAGACAAGGCTCATGGTTATAACAATAATCTTGGGGGGTGGACTAAGAAATGTAATCGTCTGGTTTTAGCCAGATTTCTGTCAAACACAGCACATCTAGGTTATGATCTGTAATCATATAATTAACAATAAGTGCTTTTGAAGAAAGGGATCGAATATTCAGCAACCGGAGCTTTATTAGTTGTTCATCTGTATTTTAACTGTTTTTTTATTTGCTGAACATCAATTCAATTTTTATGTAGTCTATTATCTCAACATTCCTCATTCCTTTTGTACGCTGCAGGAAGTTCTTCATTCATTCTAAACTATAGCCGCTATAGTCTTGTCTCACACTTTCCTCAACCAGCACTTCAGAAAATTATCTCTCACTTTCTGAGCCAGACAAATCATTTGTAAACCTTTTCGTAACAGTCTAATCTTGTGTTTTTTGTCTTATGTAGTTGCCATCTCAAAAAGATTTGACTCACTTTTCACTTTCAATTCAGCTTCATCCTCTTTGAGTATTTCACCCTCAATCCCATCAAACTCAATATCCATTGTCTCATCATTTTTAAAAATTTGTTTCTCACCACTCTTAACTCCATTCCCTGGTTCTTCCTGGTCCGTTTCCAAATCCAAAACCTCACCAACCTCTTTTTCCCTCTCTACACTATTACTCTTCCGTGCCATTTGATGTTTTTTTTTTTTCAGGACAAGCGTGCACCAAGTGATTATATAATCAAAACTGCCAATTTAGAATTTAAAAGCCCTGTTAAGTTAATCAATATCACTTCTTAATATCATACTTGTCTGTGGAAAGACACAACATGCTTCAACAACAGGGATTTGCAGCCTAGGGGTATTTTCTTTATCGCTGAAATCAACTGTCCATGTCTAGACAATTTGCATTGCTGTGCTTTATCACTAATAAACAGGGCACATTAGATAGTGAAACTTTTCTTGCTGGGTTAACAAGTGGGAAAACCCTTATGAAACGTAATGAAACCATCTCATTAACTTTTTCAACTTTATCCAGGAATAACACAAAAGCACCATTCATTTTAGACACGGAATGAATACTACTGTGGCTGAACATTGAACATTGAGTAGTCATTGATTCCAATGACTTTCATTCATATGCATGGGTACCAGTAGAAGATTAATACGTCACAGCATGACCTCTTGTCTGAATTAAAAGAACACATATTTTTGCAGTAAAGTCGAGTAGATTATGTATTTTTACATTTGAATGTATTATTTTGTTATATCTTTAATTGATGTTTATAAAAAAAGACATAGCAGAGTGTGACGTCATATCCCGACTGTTACAGTGTCCATAGAAATTTTGTGTGCCCAAAATATAGTGTAACCGTGCCTTAACACACATTCTTCAACTGAGCACTCAACTCTGACCGCCACTTTTATTCCATGTCGCTGGGTGAGTTGCTCATAACTTGCCTTCTCCGCATTCGCCATGACAGCCAGTTAAAAAAAAAAGGCCAACACAACCCCCCCACCACTATACTTTTCCGTAGAGCTCAATACTTTACCGTATTAGAGCTCAAACATGACAATCTGGGCATCAGGTCAGGAAGCAGACAAACTGGCTAAACCGACCATCTGCTATCAGATCATTATCTAGTCTCGTGTAAACTTCATTTAGCCAAGGCTGCAAAGCTGACTCCGTGTTACAAATATGTTAGACCTATCACTTCTGCCACTAAAGATTGCTTTATAAATAATCTTCCTGATCAGTGCCTCATGTCACTGAGGTCAGATAAATCCCATCACATAGAAACTCTTTTACCTAGATATCATCATATAGAGACTGTGTCTGTTCCCCGAATTAGGAAATACAAAAAACTTCCAAACCCATCTAAGGGTAAAAATTTAATTTATGTTCAACAAATAAAAAACAGATATAATACAAATGAACAAATGATAAAGCTTGGGTTGCTGAATATTCGATCCCTTACTTCAAAATCACTTATTGTTAATGATATGATTACAGACTGTAACCTACTGTAGATGTGCTGTGTTTGACAGAAACCTGGCTAAAACCAAACAATTACATTACTTTAAATGAGTCCACCCCCCAAGATTACGGTTATAAACATGAAACCTGTATGAAAGGCAAAGGGGGAGGTGTTGCTGTAATTTATAGAATTTTTTTTTAGAATTACTAAGAAGTCTAGTTTCAAATATAATTCTTTTGATGTGCTGGTGCTTAATGTAACAATATCTAGTGTAAATGATAAATCACATTTGAGATTTGTGCTGGCTACTGTATACAGGGCACCATACAGACTTTATCAAAGAATTTACTGACGTTCTATCAGAGTTAGTACTGGCTGCAGATAAAGTCCTAATTGTTGGTGATTTTAATATACATGTAGATAACAAAAAAATATGTATTGGGATTGGCATTTAAAGACATTCTTAACTCTATTGGAGTTAGACAGCACGTGTCAGGACCCACTCATTGTCGTAATCATACTCTAGATCTAATATTATCACATGGAATCAATGTTGATGCCGTTGAAATTCTGCAGCAGAGCGATGACATCTCAGATCATTATCTAGTCTCGTGTAAACTTCATTTAGCCAAGGCTGCAAAGCCGACTCCGTGTTACAAATATGTTAGACCTATCACTTCTGCCACTAAAGATTGCTTTATAAATAATCTTCCTGATCAGTTTCATCATCTCAGCATCCCAGATAGCTTAGAAGAACTCAATATTGTTACAGAAACTTTTAACTCTCTCTTGTCCAGCACTTTAGACACAGTTGCTCCTTTGCGCTTAAAGAAGATTAAAGAAAATAGTCCAACGCCATGGTAGAACGAGCAAACTCAGGCTCTTAATAGAGCAGCCAGAAAAATAGAGCGCAACTGGAAGAAAACAAAACTAGAGGTATTTCGCATTTCATGGAAATAGAGCACGATTGCATACAGAGATGCCTTAAAAACGGCTAGATCTGCTTATTTTTCAACCCTATTAGAAGAAAATAAACAAAACCCTAGGTATTTATTTAAAACAGTGGCTAAACTAACGAAAAATAAAGCTTCAAGCTGTTGTGAACTTTTTCTTCTAAAGTATAGGCAACTCAGAAGCGAAGACCAGGAGACGTTGGGATATCTTTCAAGCAGAAGTTTACTCTTTATTGAGGACTTTGCTGTTGCTGTGCTGTATTCGTCCAAGTCTGACTAAGGGAAACGTTCCCTTGCAATTTATATACATTTAGGGGCAGGGCTTAACATTGTGATGAACAAAGCATGTAAATGATGTATACAGGTTTAGGAACCTGCCCTATACTGAGAGTGTTACCAATTCCAATCCAATCAGACTAGAGAACAGGAATGGCAGGACTCTCCCGCTGAGACAAAAGCTCCCAAGAGCCACCAAGAGTTTCAGTAATCTGATTCATTTAACTTACAATAGAGAGAAACAGGAATGGCAGGCTCAAAAGAGAGAAACAGGAATGCTAAATTCAACAGAGAGAAACAGGAATGCTAAATTGAGTCTCTCTATCTTCATTTTTCATGTGATGTTATGTAAAGAAAAATAGGATCAGCAGATCTTAAATATATTCTTAAATTTGTAACCCTTCAAAGCCCAGACATTTCCAAGCAGCATAGCAGTAATGACTTTTTTACTTACAAGATTGATAATATCAGGGAGAAAATTATAACTATACAACCGTCTACTACAGTATCACATCAGACAGTGCATTGTAGTCTCCCTTACGAAAAATTAGATTCATTCATTGCTGTAGGAGAGGGTGACTTTTATAAACTTGTTAAATCATCTAAATTGACAACATGTATGCTAGACTCTATATCGACTAAACTACTGAAAGAGGTGCTTTCAGAGGTCATAGATCCTCTTTTTAATATCATTAATTCATCTTTGTCATTAGAATACGTACCAAAAACTTTTAAGCTGACTATGATTAAACCGCTTGTTAAAAAAAATGCAACTTGATCCTACAGAATTAGTCAATTACAGGCCGATCTCGAATCTACCTTTCTGTCAAAGATACTAGAAAAGGCAATATTTTCACAAATATGTTCCTTTTTAGAAAGAAATGGTATCTGCAAGGATTTTCAATCAGGATTTAGACCGTATCATAGTACTGAGACAGCTCTCATTAGTCTCACAAATGATTTGCTCTTATCATCCGATCGTGGTTGTATCTCTCTATTAGTGCTACTTGATCTTAGTGCTGCATTTGACACTATCGACCACAACATTCTTTTAAATAGACTTAAAAATTATGTTGGCATTAGTGGAATTGCACTAGCATGTTTTTAAATCATACTTATCTGACCGTTATCAGTTTGTAGCAGTAAATGAAGAGATGTCTTATCGGTCAAAAGTTCAGTATGGTGTACCAGAAGGCTAGGACCGTTGCTGTTCACTCTGTACATGCTACCATTAGGAGATATCATTAGGAAGCATGGCATTAGTTTTCACTGTTATGCTGATGATACTCAGCTCTATATTTCTTCACGCCCTGATGAAACTTACCAATCCACACAATTAACGGAATGCATAGCTGATATAAAAAATTGGATGACTAGTAATTTACAACTACTTAATTCTGAAAAAACAGAGATTCTAATTATTGGACAAAAAACTTCCTCACGTAATAACCTAGAATACTGTCTAACACTTGATGGCTGCTCTGTCAAGTCCTCGTCGTCGGTTAGGAACCTGGGTGTGCTCTTTGATAGCAATCTTTCGTTTGAAAGTCACGTGTCTAGTATCTGTAAAACTGCATTTTTTCATCTTAAAAATATATCTAAATTACGTCATATGCTCTCAATGAAAAATGCAGAACAATTAGTTCATGCGTTCATGACATCACATCTAGATTATTGTAATGCTCTACTGGGTGGTTGCCCTTCATGTTTAATAAATAAACTACAGCTGGTCCAAAATGCAGCCACTAGAGTTCTTACCAGAAACAGGAAGTATGACCATATTAGCCCGGTTCTGTCAACACTGCATTGGCTCCCTATTAAACATTGTATAAATTTTAAAATATTGCTGATTACAAGGCACTAAATGGTTTAGCTCCCCAGTACTTGAGCGAGCTCTTAACGCATTATCTTCCTAACATTGTCCGGGAAGCAGACACAGTCTGTCAGTTCAAATCTAGACTAAAAACACATCTCTTTGGCTTAGCATACACATAACACATTATAGACTAATATAATTAAATGCTAAGCTGCATAGTTTAGAACCGGGAACACTTCCCATAAATCCTGATCTACTCGGTACACCATAGGAAGGATGGAGTCTACGCTAATATCAGTCTCTCTGTTTATCCCGAGGTTTACCGCAGTCCGCCGGATCCAGGCCATATCCAGATCTGATGAAGGACCATCGCATGGACACGACAACAACACATCCCTGAAGTGCCAGCCTCATCAGCCCTGTGAAGGCCTCATGGACACCTCAACAAACCAATCTCCATACCGGCGTGATGACTCCGACCCCCAACCAGATGGAACTGGATAAATATTGTTTAAGTTCTGATCCAATCTGACTTCTGACCTATAATGATGCCTGAATCATAATCATACACTGTTCGTTCGTTGGTCAGAGGAGAACTGGCCCCCTTACTGAGCCTGGGTTCTCCCAAGGTTTTTTTTCTCCATTCTGTCACCTGATGAATTTTGGTTCCTTGCCACTGTCGCCTTTTTCGCCTTTCTTCGCCTTTGTCGCCATTGGATTTTGGCTTGCTTAGTTGGGGACATTTAATTTTATATTTAACAATATTATTGCAACATAATTTTCCTATTATCTCTGTAAAGCTGCTTTGAAACAATCTGTATTGTATAAAGCGCTATATAAATAAAGGTGACTTGACTTGACTAAAGTCTTCCCGGTCTTTAGACATTTGTTATGACATTCCCTTCAAACATTAGACCTACAATACTCAAGATAACTTTCATTAACTCTACAATAGGTAAATCCACTTCACCAGCTAATTTCTCTTTAATGGCGATGCCATAGAAATATAGAGCTACTGCAAAAAAAAACGAAGTTCAAAGACAAAATTCTGAAGATGGCTGAACACTTGTTTCTCAGGCGCATAGTTGTCTATAAAGTGAAAAATAAAAATTAAGTGAAAATGAGAGCAACAACACTTAAGCAAATCAGACCTTAGAAATTCACACTCTCACTCAGCAAACACCCACGCATGAGAGAGAGAGAGAGAGAGAGAGAGAGAGAGAGAGAGAGAGAGAGAGAGAGAGAGCTAAGTGCAGTGAGACCTTATGATTGAGTCTCATATTCCCCACTGATGTTCTGAAAGCTGAGCACTGATCTCTATTTACATCCCTTATGTAAGTAAGAGGGCGCTAATGACTCTACTTTTCCAGCTCTCAGTGTGTGTCCGCTGTATATGTGTGTGTTGTATAATAAGTGTGTGTCTCTGGTAGCAGGGGATTTGGAGTGGGTGTTCACTAACATTCAACAGTCACTCCACATGGCCTGCTGCCTCTTTTGTCTTTTTATAGCCTCCTTCTGGGAGACACTGTACTCCCCCAGAATGCAACACAAGCCAAACACCTCTCAGTTCCTCCGCCGGAGCCAGCCCTTAGGGGTTACTGTGATTCTTCCCCTCTTTTTCAGCACACCTTCTCTGATCCTGAGATGCTTTTTTTTTTCAAGACATTGTACTACAACTTTGGTTTTATGTGTACGCATATATTTAATTGCTACATCTTAACCAGGGCAAGTGCTTGTGAAAACAAATATTTTCTTTGAACTGACCTTACCTGACCTGAGAAGCTAACAAACAGCTTTAAAAGTCATTTTAATTTTTTTCTTACTCATCTTTTGGTTCTGCATTTCCTTGAGCATTATATTGTTGTGATATAATTACCACACTCCCATTCTACCATGACTACCATACTACTATTAATCTGTTAATCTGACAATGACCTACGCAATTGGATCAGAGTAATGTCAATTACTGCTTGATTTGCCCAATGCTGCCTGAAAATGTGACAATGCTCAGCAGCGTCCATTGGATCAGAGCGCTGTCAATGCTTTGGCAATATAAAACCTTTTCATCATGGAAATAAGGTTACTTGAATCTTAGCTTGTCAATCACTGATTGATTAGTGACCACAGACCACATCTCTGTTCATGCTATGTAAATAGACAAATTTATATATTTTAAAGTATTTTCCATGTCACACTGAGTCATTACTTTGATGTGACTGATCAAGCTATTATATGTAGCTAGTATGAGTAAATAAATGCTTCCTCTGTGTCCAGATTTGAATTGAATAATAATGAAAAAACTGTGAGATGACAATGACACATACAAAGTTTGGTGTCAATATGCCCTTTAAGGCCTACTTCATTTTCCGCATTCAGCTCCGTTCCGCGCACAGTTGAGCATGCAAGCCTTTCAAAGTATACTCCTTTGGCCGTGAGCACTTTTCATAACTTTTGGCCAGCATGATCTGAAGATGATCTGAGCCGATTTTGGTGAAAATTGTAGCAATGATCTATGAGGAGTTAGAAAAATTTGAATTTCAAAGAAATTAAAAATGGCAGACAACAACTTTGACGAATATGGCATAATTGTTATTGCTGTCGGTATGACTCAAGGAATCTATCAAGACCAGTTTCATTAAAATAGGCATTAATCAAAAGCTATTAGAGATTTTTTTAATAAATAATGCCATTTTAGATACTATAGAATCCATACTGTCCGGCCCCCATGTGTGTCCACAACATCGAATCTGGCCCTCTTTTTAAAAAAAGTTTGGACACTCCTGAGATAGAGACTCCAAAATTGCTGTGGTTATTGTTCAGACTGTCCTCTATCTTACCTTACCGTTCAACCATATGGTTCATACGGCTGCCATAGACTCAGGAGCGAAAGTAAAAATAGAAGAAAACTAACGGATACAACACAATATAGCAATCTCAACTTTGACCAAAAGTAGTCTTTAAATATAGCTACAAACAGCAATTAAGGGACAAAATACTATAATAATGAGCAAGCAAAAGTAGTGAAAAAAGTGAACAAATTTGAAGACGATTTTAAGCAAAATGGTTTGAAACCACAATTTAAATACAATTACTTTCAATGTAACATAAATTCGTATAACTTTTGAGGTGGCGCTGACACCAAATTTGGTGTTAGTATACCAAAGCCTTGCAGAGATACAGCCTCAAATGCAGCTTGGCATCATGCCATCAAATGATCGAAGGGATTTATCAAGATCTGTCAAGGTGGCACTGCCCCGAAACTTTTTGTGTATCCTTGTATCAGAGACACATACTGAGTTCCCTTTCAAGGGAACTCACACTGCGTTGATTGATGCTGTGGGAGCGCTCTGCGTGATTACTTCTTGAAGCACATATGAAATCAGTCCAATGTTGTGGCTGAACGTCAGAGGCGGGTGACATCACCAAGCCAGTCAGAACAACATCAGCCTTGGCTTATGGGGCTTATTCAGGGTTATTCAGCTGCTGGTCAGGCTGCTGCAAGCCTACCGAGCCAAATTATTAGGAGATATGGATGAGGGTGGGGGTATTCGTCCTGACGCAGTTTGAGAACTGTATCGAGCCACAGATCTATCTCTCAGGGCCACCAAGGAGATGGCTAAATCCATCGGCTGCTCTATGGCAGCCCTGGTGGCTACTGAGAGGCATATGTGGCTCAACCTTAGTAATATAAGGGAAAAAGATAAAAATGTCCTTATGGATGCACCCATCACCAAGAGGCAGCCAAACAGGCGGCTGCATTCCAAAAACTTCTCCCCAATCGCTCTCATATCTCCAGGGCTGCTGGGCGGGACCAGCCCCAAACATCAAAAGCCAGCTCCTCACACTGTGCCACTCAAAAACAGAGCGTTGCTTCTCATGCTCCCCTCAGAAGGATTGCCAAAGGTATCAGGCCAGTGAGGCAGTACCCTCCAAAGTAAAGCGGATAACACCTCATTATACGGTGCCCGCTTCCCTTCGGTGCCCTCAGGGGACCGCTCTGCCGACCCCACCACCTCGCGTGCTTCCGGGTTCTACCGTCGGTATTTCATAGTTCCAAAAAAGGATGGGGGGTTGCATCCCATTTTGGATCTGCGAGTTCTGAATGTGTCAGTCATGCAGCTAAAATTCAAAATTTTAACTTTGAGACAAATCGTTCCACAGATCAGATCCGAGGACTGGTTTGTCACGATAGATCTCAAGGATGCATACTTCCACATATCCATCCTTCCATATCACAGGAATTTCCTGAGGTTTGCTTTCGGGGGCAAAGCATACCAATATCAAGTTCTTCCATTCGGCCTAGCACTATCACCCCACACTTTCACGAAATGTGTAGATGCAGCTCTGGCGCCACTGCGCCTTTAGGGTATTCGCATCATGAAGTACATCGATGATGGCTCAGTCGCATCAGTTGGCGGTTTGGCATTGAAATGTCTTTCTCGCCCACATGAAAGAATTGGGGTTACTGTAAAAAGAGTGTGCTGTTTCCACTACAGAGGACCACTTTTCTAGGCATGGTTTGGGACTCAATGTCGATGCAGACATGCCTCTCACCGGCACGCATAGAGTCCATTCTTTCGTCCATGAAAAAATAAAGCTAGGCCAGTGACTCACTGTGAAACAGTTTCAGAGATTGTTGGTTCTCATGCGTCCAACGTGATACCTTTTGGCCTGTTGTACATGAGACCCTTGCAGTGGTGGCTCAGGACCAAAGGGTTTTCCCCAAGGGGCAACCCCTTTCGCATGATCAGGGTCACATGGCATTGCTTATGTGCCCATAGTTATGTGGAATAAACCTTGGTTCCTGTCCCAAGGCCCCATGTTAGGAGCTTATTGTCATCGCAAAACGCTAACGACAGATTATGGGGAGCGATTCTGGAAGGACGCTCGACTCAGGGTCTGTGGAGGGTCCATCTTCTCTCAAGGCACAAGGCACTCAGTCAAGGTCACTTAGATCCGCTAATTCTGGACTATTGCAAGTTCCCAGGAGAAGACTAAAAAAATAGAGGTGATTGTGCCTTTTCTGTCACTATGGAACTACTTAAACTATGGAATATTCTCCCGGTTCATATCAGAACTGCCCCAACTTTATTTACTTTTAAGTCCTCTCTTAAGACTCATTTATTTTCTTTGGCATTTAATATATCTTGACTTGCTGTTTTATGATTTTACTTTCATGTTAAACCTATTTTACAGTTTGTGTTTTTTTTTTTTTTGTACAGCACTTTGGTCAACTTCGGTTGTTTTTAAATTGTGCTTTATAAATAAACATTGTATTGTATTGTATGTTGGGTGTCGCCCAGCCCGCAGCTCTACAAATATCTGTTAGCGATGCGCCACGTGTCAGCGCACTAAAGAATGCAAACACTTCTTGTTGAGTGAGCTCGCAGCCTGAGTGGGCAAAGCACACCTTGTGCTTCGTAAGCCAAGGCAGTGGCATCCACTATCCAGTGGGCCATCCTCTGCTTGGAGACAGCCTTACCCTTCTGCTGGCCTCCATAACAGACAAAGAGCTGGTCTGAGGTCCTGAAGCTTTGAGTCGCAGAGCGCGGACGGGACAGAGCAAAGACAAGACTGGGTCTGCCTCCTCCGAGGGCAGCGCTTGCAGGTTCACAATCTGGGCCCTGAAGGGAATGGTAGGAACCTTGGGAATGTAGCCAGGCTGGGGTCTCCGTACCACGTGGGCGTTGGCGTTGAAAAGCATGAGTTCTGGGAACCAGGTCCGGTTGGGCCAGTAGGCAGCAACTAGCAAGACCTGCTCCTCGTCTTCCCTGACTTTGCACAGTGTATGTGCAAGTAGGCTCACTGGGGGAAACGCATATTTGCGAAGGCCCTGGGGCCAGCTGTGTGCCAGTGCATCCGTGCCGCGTGTGTTCCCTCGGTCAGGAAGTAAAACAACTGGTAGTGGAGAGGCATACCGCTCTACCTGTGCAGCTCCGAAACGATGCCAGATCAGCTGGACCACCTGGGGATGGAGTCGCCACAGCTTGTGATAGCTCGTCGGCCACACTGTTGAGCAGCCCGGGGACATGAATGCCCCAAAGCGACCTTAGATGCCTCTGACTCCAGAAGAGGAGATGGCGGGCGAGCTGCAACATGCAGGAGTGTAGACCGCCTTGTCGGTTGATGTACGCTATGGACGCAGTGTTGTCCATGCGGAGAAGAACATCTTTGCCCTGTAGCAGCCTTTTTAGACGACTCAGAACAAGACGTACCGCAAGCAACTCGAGGCAGTTGATGTGCCAATGCAGGTGGGGACCCGTCCAAATCCCAGCAACTGCATGCCTGTTATACCTGGCCCCCCAGCCAGTGGCGGAGGTATCCATGAAAACCACTTTTTGCCATTAACTTAAAAATAAACAAATTAGTGCTCTATTTGAGGACAAGAAATGAAAATCAATGCAATATGATGACTGTGCCACTTAGGAGAAGTAGCTAAAAAATCCACATTCAGACCAAAATAGCCGATTTCCTGTTAGGCTGGCTTAAAACTTAGAGCACGAAAGTTGTTTGGCCCGATGAGATCTATATGTGTACCGAGTTTCATATTATTACATGCAAGTGTGTTTGATTTATGGACTAAGTTTTCAGACCAAGTTTATGGACCAAGTTAATTTAATTAATAAACTAATTATATAAAACTATTGTCAATGCACTACAAATAAAATGGTTCTATACCTTTACTTTATTAATAACATTTTCCTTTAAATGCAGGCAAAAGCAACCAGGAATGAAAGGGTTAATCTAAACTATCACCCTACAAGGTGATGGATGTTAAATGTTAGGTTGACTATAATGAACAGGCTACGATGTGAAGATTGCAATGCTGGAATGCACAATGTGTGTGTGTGTGTGTGTGTGTGTGTGTGTGTCACGATCAAACAATGGAGACATAAAAACATACTCTGTCATTTTGTTCATACAGGGCATCATTCAAACTGCAAAGTGTTTACTTATATTTGTGTACACTCGCAATAAAACACAACATTGTGCTTTTGTCAAACTAAACTCTTGTCAAACTGTAACCTACAACTGTCACCCAACCAAAATCTCTCTCACACACACACACACACACACACACACACACACACACACACACACACACACACACACACTGTTTAAAAGCAAAAAATATTTATCCAACCTCATTTAAAAACAGTCTGTCGGTGCCATCTTTTGGACATTCATCATATTGCATTGGTTTTCATTTCTTGTCCTCAAACAGAGCACTAATCTGTTTATATTGAAGTTACACATGCCACATTGATTCAAAAAGAAAAATCAAATGTGTTATTAGTGGTAGTATTATTTTATACAGAAATAAATGATTTATAATTCAGATGAGAATAAAGTTAGTGTTAGTGAAAATTTTAAGGAAAACAAATATATTGATATTTGCGCAGCACACAAAAAAGAAACTCAGTTAACAATACATTTTTTAACATATGATACAGTTAAGCAACCTCACATGACGAGTGCTCTTTCTTCCTGAATACCATCACGATTGAAACTGTGATATTGATTTGATACAACAGTTCAATAAACAGTTATAATTAAGTCACTTGCATTTTAGATGCAATGTTGACTGTTTTTGTTCTGTTTCAGCAGCGAAAATTGTTAAACAAAGATCACAGCAGAACCATTGTGCATGTCACAGCAACGTGTTTTCTCATTACTGAATGATTCAGCATCTTAAACGAATCAGTTGACTCAAAGATTCAATGATCAATCCATAAACCTCTGTCTCATTCATGAATGACTTAGTTGTTCGAACGAATCGTTTGAACAAATTAATCAATGACTCGCTCATTAAGACGGTTGCATGGCGACACCTAATGGCGGTTTAGATTTAAAAGTATCATTCTTTCCAACGATTGTTAATTAACTTATATTTTAAACAATCTCATAACATTATTTAATGCATTGTTATTTTTCAGTGTAAAATATTTAATTTGATCAGCCCTACCTAGGGTAACAGCCCTATAGTGTCTTACTATTCTAAATAATTTAATCTATTGATCAAATTTAGAAATTAAAAATGAAAGATGAAGCATACATTTAATAAGACTAGACTAGGGGGTGCCCTGCCGATATTACAATATGCAGATTTATATATATCATTGCCCCCCACTGTCGATTTGATTAATCAAATTTCATTAATCATGAGAGTGAAGAGCTGACTGAAAAGATGATGACAGAATATTTTGTGTAAAAGCGCCTATTTAAGCGAATCTGTCACTGTACTCTTTTTCCGATTGAGTTTTCCATGAAGAATAATAGGCTTTTGAACTGCCCCCGAAATGGCGCTAATTTTAAAATGAAACTAAAAAGTTCACGGCTGCACGGGCATTCATAATAGTGTGCGTCCACAGCGAGGAGCGAGCAGAACAGAGCGAACGTTTTTTAGTTCATTCCTACTTCCATATGAACTCATTCGAGCGCTCTGCGAGCGCCACCATGATCAATGTCCGTGCAAATACTTTCACTTTTATATTAGCGATCACTGGTGTCACACATTGATTAATCGGGATTCGGTGGGAATATATTTATATATAAATACAATAGGCCTACCTGAGTTTTATGTACTATTTTGATATCATTTTAGACACAAGAGGGCAGTATAGCCCTATGTATGATTTTTTTGTTTTGTTTAACCAAATAGCACTAAATAGACTATTTTGAACTTTTGCATACTTCTTGAGTTGAAAAAAATGAATAAAATGGGTTTAGTTCTAATATTTATATAATTTTATATAAAAATAAATGGTGTATAATTAATTACATTTTTAGAACATATGAGACGTTTCCTGATTATTTTTTTGACATGCATTTAAACCCTCGCCATAGAAAAACCGTTTAAGATATTCAATATCCGTTCACAATTTAGCATCTTTAATGTATTTTCATCATGTTGAAAAAGTTTGGTGTGAATAAAATAAACCACTTAGGAGGAGATGCTAGAAGCTAAAAACTTAAGAGTCTGAGAGTCTAAGAGTCTAAGTTGTTCGGCCCAATGAGATCTATATGTGTTAAATAAAACTTATTTAAAAAATAGAAGGCTTAAGACATTTATTTTCCTTTTTAATGCAGGTCACACAGCAGTGAAACGGTTAATCTAGTCACATCCATGTGATCGGCCTCTTACAACGAACACACTGCTAAAGTTTCATCAAGATCAATTAATGTATAAAGAAGTTATAACACACTTCCTGTTTCCATTATTCGCCATAAATTCGTTTCCTCGCCACGGCCAAACCGTTCGAGATATCAAAAATCCCCAGGCAATTTTTCATCCTCAATGTCTTGACTTCATGCACACCGAGTTTGGTGATGATCGGGTGAATTCCCTAGGAGAAGTGTTTTAAATTCCTGAGCATGCGTTTCCAAACAACCCTAAATAGCCGACTTCCTGTTGGGCTGGCGTAAAACTTAGAGCACGAAAGTTGTTTGGCCCGATGACATCTATATGTGTACCGAGTTTCAGATTATTACATGCAAGCGTGTTTGATATATGGACAAGTGTTCAAACCTTGTTCCAGGGGGCGCTGTCGAGCCCCCCTGCCACGCCCAGGTACCAGCTTCAGCCCGGCCCTGAGGGCCGCGGGTTCTGACCCGTGTGCAAAGTTTCAAGAGTTTTCGAGTATGTTAAGGGCCCCAAAAGTGCCCAAAAGGTAGTAAAATAATAATAAAAAGAAGAAGAAGAAGAAGAAATATAGCTGCGAGCAGCGATTGCGGGCCCAAGCCGATGGCACCGCCACCCCGGTGCCTTTACCTAAAGGCACCGGGGTGGCGGTGCCACCAGCTTTGGCCCACAATCACTGCTCGCAACTATATTTATATATATAAATATTAGGGGTGGCACGGTTCACAAAACCCACGGTTCGGTTCGTATCACGGTTTTAGGGTCACGGTTTTCGGTTCTGTACGGTTCTTGTTGTTATTTTTTCTTTTAATCTTTAACACTCCAGAAATGTACTTCAGCATATGATATAGGCTATAGCTTAATTATCCACAATTCAGGATACAGTATTAAAAAGAAAAATGTATATCATGTAATCATGCACAAACTGAATTTGACTTGACTTTAAGCACATTATTGAGACCATCTCTGAGGAAAGCTAGGTGACATTTTGATACAGCAAGAAAGACATTGATGAAATGCTTTTGTTTATTTGGCAAAAAAGGAGAATGTGTATTGCTATCTCTACAGGGACTTATAAACATTTTGTAAGAGCTACACTGAAGTTGACAGTTTGATAAATGCAAGTTAATTTTAATCTTTGTGTGCTAAAAATGCATATCTTTTAATAGAAAAAGAGAGGAACTCTTAAAGCACTATCTTTTAAATAAGTCAAAATATGTTACACATAATTGCCTATAATGAGGCTATAACAATAGCAAAGGCATAACCATAAAGTGAAACATAAGTTCAACCTCAACACAAACAGTATCAACAATGCTTCTATTCCCTGAGAGTGAGGATACATTTTTTTCACTTGAAATTAAAGCGCAGTATTTGGAAACATATGACTGGAGTTCTTATCTAAACTTGGTGTCACTGTATACATTTAAATATCATAGGTAACATGAAATCCAAAATGTTCCCAGACGGACTTATACGACGCTGGCGCATCCTCCAACTCCGGTTAGCCTTCCTTATATCTCCCACTTGCCATTTCTATACGTGACGAGACCTGCAGCACTCCATACTCCACTTTTACTGTATATAGGCTTGTTCGACTTGAACCGGCGCTGCACAGACCGATCGGTTTATGACATCAAAGTACCGCGAGAGTGATTGAAAAGCATACGGAGCCGTTGCTCTCACGGTACTTTGATGTTATTCATCGATCGGTCTGTGCAGCGCCGATTCAAGTCGAACAAGCCTCATATGCATGTCCATTGTCATGTCCACACATCTCTTATTTCGCACGAAAAGTAAACACACTGTCTGAGGTCACGGGCACGAGGTTACACTGCGCATGCGTCGAACCGTGCGACGCACACACGCACCGAACCGAGACAAGCGAACCGAACGGTTCGGATGTTTTTTCATGTACCGTGCCACCCCTAATATATATATATATAAAAACAAGCCGCCACCCCGGTGCCTTTAGGGTTATTGTGCACGACGTGCAAAAACGTAACCCCGCTTTGACTGTTGAAAAGAAGTGTGCTGTAGAGCTTGTATCATTGTGGGCTCTGCAAAAGTGCGCATCAAGGGCACATATCAACCACAAAGTATGCGTGAGCAACCTTCTGAAACCTAAAATGAAAAATGAGACAGCCTACGGTCTCATGGATTTAACGGACACATGAAATAAGTACACAAGACCGAAAATTCATATGAAGTGTGCCATTTGGGGACAGGGCCTATGATCGTGAACCACAATAGCCACATATATGAGATCATTTAAATTTAGAATAATTTTTAGGTCAATATGTTTTGCAGCACTTAAATGTGTAAATCCAGAAGCCCAGTATTTATCTGGAGGTCTTTGTCCTTTGCCTGTCAACCTGGTTTGTCTCTGCCTTTTCTGTTCTGCCCGGTTTGCCATTGTTCACCCTGCCTGTCTTGACCATTCTTAATAAAAAGCTGCAAATGGATTCCCCTGGCCTGACCCTGCGTCGATACAACACATATGCTGCATCTGCTCGCTATCTGCCGATCGGCTCTGGTAGTTCCGCTTCAGCACTGATGATGTTGTAGGAATAGTGCGCTCTGGTTGGTCTGGATTATTCGGGAATTTTTATTTCATACAGAAATAAGTTATTTATAATTCAGATGATATATATATATATATATATATATATATATATATATATATATATATATATAAAGACACAGAGAATATTACTTGCCTTACCTGATTAGAACAATGAAAAAATAAATAAAAAAATAAATATAGCTGCGAGCAGTGATTACGGGCCCAAGCCGGTGTCACCGCAACCCCGGTTCCTTTAGTTACCTAAAGGCACCGGGGTGGCGGTGCCGCCGGCTTTGGCCCTTCATCGCTGCTCGCAGCTATATATATATATATATATATAAGAAGCCGGTGGCACCGCCACCCTTTAGGGTTATTGTGCACGACGTGCAAAAACGTAACCCTGCTTTGACTGTCGAAAAGAAGTGTGCTGTAGAGCTTGCATCAGTTTGGGTGCATCAAGTGCGCATCGAGGGCACATATCAACCACAAAGTATGCGTGAGCAACCTTCTGAAACCTAAAATGAAAAATGAGACACCTCATCCATGGGTCTCATGGATTTAACAGACACATGAAATAAGTACACAAGACCGAGTATTCATATGACGTGTGCCATTTGGGACAGGGCCTATGATCGTGAACCACAAAAGCCACATATATGAGATAATTTAAATATAGAATAATTTTTAATGTCATAGGATGTCATAGCTCAATATGTTTTTCAGCACTTAAATGTGTAAATATAGAAGCCCAGTATTTATCTGGAGGTCTTTGCACAGGTTTATTAATGTAATTATATTTTACGCTTATGTGTTCTATGATATGCAATGGAAGTAAATTTTAATGTTTAACATGGGTGTATTCACAACCCATAGCATACGATATAATATCTTAAGATTATTCATCATGTTGTCTCTGCCTTTTCTGTTTTAATGATATTCAGAACAGAAAAACTAAATGTTCCTTAATTTTAATTAACACTAACTTTATTCTCATCTGAATTATAAATAATTGATTTCCGTATAAAATGATTTCTGCGCCTCACTCACTCTCTCTCTCTCTCTCTCTCTCTCTCTCTCTCTCTCACACACACACAGTTCGATTGCGCCTCTCTCTCTCTCTCTCTCACACACACACACAAACACACACACAGTTCGATCGCGCCCGCGCCCCCCTCTCTCTCTCTCTCTCTCTCTCTCTCTCACACACACACACAGTTCGATCGCGTCCGCGCCTCTCTCTCTCTCACTCACTCACACACACACATACAGTTCGATCGTGCCCTCTCTCTCTCTCTCTCTCTCTCTCTCACAGTTCGATCGCCAGCGCGATCACACACGCACACACACACAGTTCGCCCGCGCCAGCGCGTCTCTCTGGCACGCACACACACACTCCAGCTTGAGAGAGAGAGGTGCGCACGTTCGAACTGTGTGTGTGTGCGTGTGTGAGAGAGAGAGAGGCGCGGGCGCGATCGAACTGTGTGTGTGTGTGCGTGTGTGTGCGCGCGCGCGTGTGTGTGTGAGAGAGAGAGGCGCGGGCGCGATCGAACTGTGTGTGTGTGTGTGTGTGTGTGTGTGTGTGCGTGTGTGTGTGTGTGTGTGTGTGAACAGTGGAAACATACTCCATCATTTTTTTCATACAGGACATCATTCAGACTGCAAACTGTTTACTTATATTTGTGTACACTCGCAATAAAACACAACATCCTCAGTCACATACGTAATATATTTATATATAAATATAATTTTGGACACAAGAGGGCAGTATAGCCCTATTTATGATTTTGTGTTTAAACTATCACCCGAAGAGACCCCCTTCCCCTCCTTCTCCCCCTCCCCACACAGACACACACACACACAGACAGAATGGCAGGGGACACTCTCTCTGTCAGAGAGAGGGAGAGAAAATTCTCAGAATCCACATTCAAACCACAATATCTGACTTTCTGTTGGTCAGAGATAATGACTGTAAATTAGAAAGTTGTTCGGCTTGACGAGAACAATATACACGCCAAGTTTTGTAACTGTAGGTAAAACTAACTAAGTTATAACACACTTTATGTGTCCTTTTTTAGTCATAAATTCATTTCCTCGCCACGGCCAAACCGTTCGAGATATCAAAAATCCGTCCGCAATTTAGCATCCTCAATGTCTTGACTTCATGCTGACTGAGTTTCGTGGTGTTTGGATTAATTCTCTAGGAGAAGTATATAAAAAATAAAAGCATGCATTTTCCAAACAACCCATAATAGCTGACTTCCTGTTGAGCTGTCGTTAAACTTAGAGCACGAAAGTTGTTCGGCCCGATGAGATCTAAATATGTACCGAGTTTCATATTATTACATGCAAGCATGTTTGATATATGGACAAGTGTTCGAATCGCATTCCAGGGGGCGCTGTCGAGCCCCCCTGCCACGCCCGGGTACCAGCTTCAGCCCGGCCCTGATGGCCGCGGGTTCTGACCTGTGTGCAAAGTTTCAAGAGTTTTCGAGCACGTTAAGGGCCCCAAAACCTTGAAAAACAAAAATAAAAGCATTCTCACTCAGCAGACAAATCCCCCTCCCCCCAAACACACGGAGAGACGTAGGGTCAGAGAGAGAGGAAGAGAAAATTCTCCAAAACATCCACATTCAAACCAAAATATCTGACTTCCTGTTGGTCTGAGCTAATAACTGTAAATTAGAAAGTTGTCCAGCTCGATATGAACAATATACATACTGAGTTTTAAGATTGTAGATAAAAGTATAGACCTAACTCCCCCTCTTTTGTCAAAAGGTGGCGCTACTGAGCCCCTGCACCACGCCCGTTTCTGAAACTTTGCACATGTCTACTGGCTAATAAATGTGATGTGTCTGTCGAGTTTCATGCAATTTCAAGTATGCTAAGAGTCTCAAAAGCATCAAAAAAGAATCTTAAAGTTTGATGCGTTACCACGGCAACAGTATCTAAGATATCAATAATCCTTTCACCGGTCTACATCTGCCGTGTGTTTACATTATACACATAAAGTTTGAAGCAAATCGGGTAAAAATAAGAGGGTGATTTAAAAGCATTTTGAAAGTGACACACTTCCTGCTGCCAGTTGGTGGCGCTATAACTTTGACTCACAATAGTCACATCCATGTGATCGGCCTCTTACAGCGAACACACTGCTGAAGTTTCATCAAGATCAGTCAATGTATGCAGAAGTTATAACACACTTCCTGTTTCCATTATTCGCCATAAATTCGTTTCCTCGCCACGGCCAAACCGTTCGAGCTATCAAAAATCCCCTGGCAATTTTTCATCCTCAATGTCTTGACTTCATGCACACCGAGTTTGGTGACGATCGGGTGAATTCCCTAGGAGAAGTGTTTCAAATTCCTGAGCACGAGTTTCCAAA